>OZ014525.1:145881942-146129442 GCA_963966055.1 Lathyrus aphaca
ATTGCACCAAGATTACCACACGATCCGTAACAACACGCCACATGTCCTTAATTGCCTAATTATGTAATTGATTGGTTAAACTCTCCCTTTTTATCATCCAAACTACTATTACCAGTCTCAACATGTTCAATTATATTCCTACTAGTCTCACAAACCACGAGAAATTACATCAGACGCGAAATCGAGAAGAAATCGCAAAACAACAAAATTATGCACCTCTACTGTCATACGTGTATTGCCTTGTGCATTACGCGTAAAGCCCAGCTCATCCGTCCCTAGTCTTGCGTATCCAACACCTAATAGCTCCACTGGCCCAAACCCTTACGCGTAATTCCCACCCCCTTACGCGTATGGGCAAAAGCCCTTTCTCTTCTAGAAACCCTCCCTCCAGGTCCAATACGCATATCAACACAATCATACACGTAATACCCAAGTGATACACGTAATGACATACTGACATACCTTTTCATACACGTATTGACCATACGCTACGCGTAATGGCGTGATGACACGCCCTCCCATATGCGTAACAACTCCCCAGTACGCGTATGAGCAGAAACCAGTCCAAAACCTCCAATTTCCATACCAGTCTGAATTATATTACTTAGAATCCACTTCTAACATCTAGTTATATCTTAAATTCATCTCTATGTTGATTTTAAGACTTATAGTTTCATATTACCACATTCTCCTATCATTACTAACCAATTTACTATTTCTAAATCTAAATTTGTTACCTTTTGTTGCACCCCAAAATAACATTTAAGTTGATTCAAAACCATCCAATTTCGTGCAAACTTGTTATGGCAATGATATATTTGATTTTTTGACAAAAATAAAAGTGGGATTTCTTCATGATCAAGCAATGTAAATCCATGATAAAAAGCCCAAAGTTTTGATCTAGAAGGATTATCTATAAAGCCTTGGTCATAACACAAACAAGAGGAGGTTTTTCCAGAACCAAAAAGCATCGTTACCATCTTCAAAATTTTACAAAAAAATTTGATTTTCGTCTTGTCATTTGCAGGTCGTATCAAGGTATTCTAATGATCTAAACATGGTCCCTGGACCTTCTCGATGCTATTATCATCAATTGCATCATTCAAAACATCTTCATACGCCATGACTGAATTCGTTTTACGTGTGTTTTAAACTTTTTTTAGATCTCACAAATCTAACCATTATAATCTAATTATGTTGATTGTTTTGTGTTTGTTACGGTCTAAGGATACTTTCTGGGTGGTTTAATTGAAGCTTCATGGCCTGATGTGTGAAATGCCATTGTTAGGGTTTTACTTTCGAGTTTAGGATTTTGCAATATAGGCCATATAAATGCTTTTAAAGGACACATTTATATTGTATGAACTGCAATAAACATATTGGTACTATTAATTTGATGAAATTGCAAGTATTCTAGGTGGTATGATATTTGCAGGTTTTGGTGGCAAGAAAAATCGCAGGTGATTTCATAAGGGATTTCGCAGGAAAGCTGAGGAAGAAGATGAAGATCTGGCGCTAATTTTAAAAATTGAAATCTTGTTTTGTTTTTTATTATTTTCGTTTTATAAGTATTTCAAACATGTGCAGGTGATCCAGTGGTAATGATACGCGCGTGTGATGTTTAAGACCTGAGTTCGATTCCTAGGTCCTTTATTTTGTTAACTTTTCTGTTCATTTTTAGGTTTAATATTTAATGCATTGGCTCCATCATATATCACAACAGCGCAAGTGGCCTGGTGGCAAGAAGGCTGGACCAACATGGGAAAAGCCTAGGGCGTGAGTTCAAATCCCACCCCAGGTATTTTGGCTATTTCTTTTCCTTTTACACATTTTCTATTATTTTATTTATTATTTATCATTTTAATTCAAACCTTCAACCTAGTTTATGAACCTTTGTCGCTCATTTTTATGCTATTCATATGTATTATATTTTTACTGTGTAATTGTTCCTCTCTTGTAATAGTGTAGTTTAATTTTTCGCCATATAATTATGTAACTGCCCCAGCCATGTAATAGTGTAGATTTTATATTTCTGTATTTTATTTACTTTATTTAACTGCGTGGTTAGTAAACCTAGGGAGTAAAAAGATTAAATGAATTAAATTGAATTTAGAAAATTAATTTAAAATAAGATAAATATTTGAATATAAACACTCACACACGTAAGTTGATCTAAGATCGTCGTCTGCACTTCCTAGGGTATTCCTCTCGGTTGCCTTCAATACATGGTCAAGTCCCTCGAATATAGGGGTGTCTTAAGCAAAGTCCCTTCACTTATAAAATCATCAAGTCCCTATAGTTTAAAAGATCAAGTACCTTCGAGGTTCCCTACGGAATAATGATCTTGTCCCTTCGAATAAATGATGATAGTCCCTACGAATTGCTAAAGACATCCCTTAAGTTGTCTTCCATGACCATACGATGACCCTACGCTTGTCCCTTAATCCAAATCCAAGGTAATGACTACCTATTCCTTAATAATAGGGATAGTCTTACCATTGAAAGAACATACGAGAACACGAAAGACTTAATCTAGGGTAGGTACCTCATAGTTACTTGCTCACTCTTCAAAAATACTTTTCACACCTCACTATTTTCAAACATTTTCAAACAAGGCTTTGTATACATCCATACGAGGATCATTACAAAGTACTTAGAAAATTTCTAATTACACACTACACTTTTCAAAAACAATTTAAGTGAGCTAAGTAAATAAGAGCCCATGGATAACCATGGATATAAAGGGTGCTAACACCTTCCCTTTATATAACCTACCCCCCGAACTCAAGTCTTTTAAAATAGGTCTTTCCTGTTCTTTTATGTCCTTTCCTTATGGATAAAATAAAAGTCGGTGGCGACTCTTGCTATCCGCAACATGACTAAAAGTCAGTTCTCCCACTGTGTTACAGAACTAGCGACTCTGCTGGGGACTTAATAAAAGAGGGGTACCCTTAGGAATTAGACCACTTAAATTGTTTGCTTTGTTTGCTTTATATTACTTGTTGGGCTTTATGTGTGAAAGATCCTAACACGGATCTAATGTACCCTAGGTAAATGGCAATAGACCAAGGAAATTGTACGACGTATACCGATATGGTTGATCTGGTGGCCAAAGTTAGTGTGACTTCTTGGTTGGTGCTTATGTTCCTTAAGTAAGTTGAGGATAATATGAGGCTGCCATATGTTGTCAATACACTAACTGACTTTTAGAACCCTAGTCATCCCATCTTGGCCTTTAGAAAGTAGTGAGATAGCCGGCTTTGCTGAAGACTGAAGTTGTATGATACTCGATGCTACACTCATTGAGATCCTAAACTTGGAGGGTTTTGGTTGGTAAGTAAGTTGCCTACTGAACAACCACCCTTGGGAAGGATCAGTGATATTGAGATCCCTTAGAACCCGGTTACTTTTGTAGGACAGGATGAACCAACTAAACTTCAAGGGAGGGTACTTACCTTTAAACCTCATGCAAGCCTTTAAACCTAGGGCTATTATGTGACTTGTTTGTGTGTGCCACATGTTTGTGATTGAGCATAACATCATGACATCATGCATCATAAGCATAGCATTTTCACTAACCATTTCAAGGACCAAAGGATTTATCTTTGTTCTTTGTTGCAGGTCATGACTTCTGCTCGTAGGAATACTATCCGGATCAACTTTGTAGGAATACCTTCTAAGCTTAAAGAATTGGTCTCTCAAGTTTCTGAAAACTCCCAATTCATCAAGAAGCATGGTCACCTATTGGATCTAGTCACTTCAGGGTTCAATGAAGACATGATGAGTGTCCTATTTCAGTTCTTTGATCCTAAACATCATTGCTTCACATTCCCCAACTATCAGCTGGTTCCTACAATGGAGGAGTTCTCTAAACTACTGGATATACCTATCCTTGATCAAAGACTTTTCACAGGCTTAGAAAAAGAGCCTAAACCTGAGGTTATTGCTGCAGCCTTACATTTGAAGAAATCAGACACTGTCCTAGAAACAAGAAGCGAAGTTAAGTGTATTTTTTCTAAGGTATTGATGGAGAAAGCTCAGGTATTCTTGGAAGCTATGAGCTATGATGCTTTTGAGGAGATCTTAGCCTTATTAATCTATGGCTTAGTTTTGTTCCCTAATCCAGACCAGTTCATAGACGTACACGCCATCAACATATTTCTGACTCATAATCCAGTGCCTACATTACTTGGAGACATCTTACACTATCTCCATACCCGTACTACGAAGGCACGATGAACTATGATGTGTTGCATACCTCTATTGTCTAGGTGGTTTATTTCTCACATTCCTCGATCAGTGATGAAGAATGAACAAGGGTTGAGGTGGTCCAAGATGTTCATGTCACTTTCTCATTCAGACATTCATTGGTGCTCTAGATCCATGGAGAATATTACTATCATTGACAGTTGTGGGGAGTTCCCTAATGTGCCACTCCTTGGCATAAGAGGGGGCATTACTTACAACCCTTTTTTAGCTCTACGCCAGTTTGGTTATGCTCGGAGTAATGGTCCTCATGACATGCTTATTCAAGGAATTGTGTTCGACTACGACAACGATCTGCAAGGTTACCGTCAAAGGTTCATACGAGCTTGGGGTAAAGTAAACAAGGTTGACAGTAAGACTCTGGAACCAAAGTACTCCATTCCTATGGAACCTTACCTCAGATGGGTGCGATCTCATGCTCAGACTCTTATGATGCCATATCCTGCTATTCTACCAGTTACTATAGAACCTGTTGCAGAATGAGATACTCCTTATACCATCCTTCATCCAGACATGCCCACTAACCTGGAAGAATTGCAGAAATTCTGGATCCAACTAAAGGAACAAAGAAATACCTTCGAAGCTCAATTCAGGATTAGCCAAGAAAAAGTGTTGGAGCTGACCAAGAAACTTCACGAGGAGCGGAACCTCAACACATACCTCCATACAAAGAGGAAACGTCCATAGAAGACTTAAAACCCCATTTTTGTACTTATTTACCTTCATTGTAAGCCCAAGGGGAAAAATAATTTTAACATTTACTAATAAAAGTTTTATTTTCGTTTGTTTAACAAATGTAAATTCTGCGGTCCTTGAAAACATTGCATATGCATCTACATACCATATCATTGCATGACAGGTTGTCACAACAGGTATCTTATCTTCTCGCTGTTTATTTCAGTAGAAATGGCTTTCGAACAAACTATCAAGGATCTCCAGGCTCATAATGCTCAGTTCCAAGAAGTGATCCTGAATTTGTCCAAGGGGCAAGAAGAGTTGAAACCATTCCTCTCTAAGGATATGAAAATGAAGAATCCTGAATATAACAAGGATGATCAGCTGAAACAACTACAAGCTGAGATGGCAGAGATAAGGATCCAGATGAATGGCCAAATGGCTCTTATCCAGAGTTTGGCCCAGGGGCAAGAAGAGCTGAGAAACTTTGTCAATAAGCTTCGACATAACGGAGTTGGGAATCTAATCATCAGTCAACCTCCGTTGAAACAAGCAGACTTAGCTGAAAGGAAAGTAAGGATAAGAGAAGGAAAGAGACAGGCTACCACTGATTGTTCTTCAATGGAAGAAGGAAGACCCTGTAAGATTAATCCACTTCGACACAAGGAATATAAAAGACAGTTCATCAAATTCAACACGCCAATGCCACAAATGCTGCAATGCTTATTGGAAATGAAGCTAATTTCCTTGGAAAATTCTCCTAAAAATCCTAATACCTCTTCTCCTCGCTATAATCCCAAATCAAGGTGTATGTACCACTCCGACAGTCCCGGACACGACACTAATAATTGTTGGGCATTGAAGAATAAGATTCAAGACCTAATTGACGAAGGAATACTCGAGGTTACGCCAAAAGGCCAGGTTGAGTTCTTCTATCGTCCATCAAGCATCAAAGTTTCCAGATAACTGGAGTGATGAGTTTAGAGGAAGAGGCTTTGAGAACATTTGAATTTTCGTTTGTAATCTCTTTTGTTTGCCTAAACACTTACTATTATGTTAGACTTTATTTTCACTAATGCATTGCATATGTTTGTCTTGAGTTAATCCATTCGTTTCACTATATTTAAAACTATGCTTCTTATTTCTATCTTGTGATATTTAACTCTGATAAAGCTATAAGCCTGTAGATGGAGGATGACGAAAACAATACCATAATCTTATGCAATATGCTTTTGAACAGACTATGCTGACGATGTACAAGCATTGTTTCAATTCGTAAACAGTGGGGATATAAGGAAGTTAATCCCTAGTCAACCCTTTTGAGCCTATGAAGTAGGAGTTTTTCATTCTCATACAAATTAAAACCCTTATTCATAACCTGGGGCAGGGTAGTTATTCGGTTAACTCAACTATGCCAATTGTTTGTGTTGTACACAACTAATGATGTTTCCCTGTAATCACTAAAGTCTACAAGTCAATATCTAGAGAAAAAAATCTCACTAAGTCAAAACCTATGAAGGAGACTTAGTAAAAAAAAATTAAGACATCCCGCTGACTGTAACCTTGAAATAAACAGTTCAGGCAAAAAAAAGGGATAACAAAGTCAAAAGAAAAAAGGAGGTCACTATAGATCCTAAATAAAGTAAGATGACTGAATTTTCAAATAAATTTTTTGATTCCTGAATCATCACAAATGTCAGTGTTACAATTCCAAACTACTTTGGAACCTCAATGCATAAGTTAACTGAACATAGGACTGAAGAACATCACGAAGAATGGGTTGGGTACAAATAAATTTGAGCCTTTATCCTTTGTTTCTTAAACCGTGAACCAGACCACGTTATAACCCTTTAAAAGTCCTAACTGAAGCATGGTTAGTTCAAAAGCGCACTGCTACAAAAAGGTATCCTAAATCCTTTAGGGCTTATTATAAAACTTGAGTTAATATCACAATTTTCATAAAAATTGTTTTACTAAAATAATTCTTTTTCAAAACTTCAAGACAGACATAAACATTGCATTTTTTAATATCATTGTTTGCATATAACTGAGTGTTTGACAAACAGAGAAACTTACAAGATGAATGTTCAATAAACCAAAGTCCTTCTGATAGACAAAGATGCTTCCTGAATAAAAGCCAATGTATACAAGGGGCATAGTCACTGCTTCCCAATCATTGGGGCATACCATGATACTGCCTATTTCATTTGGGGCATCAGGTCAAGATTCAACTATGCTTAAGTAGCTAGGGGAAGCTCTCCTCATATATTTGAATTACCAAGGGTAGCATTACAAAGTTCATGATGTCAGGGGCATATTATTGTGAGGCATTCTGCTTATTTCTCTTGAGGTAACTACATTCAGATACTTCCATTATGTGACAATTCATCCCCAACCAAGGGGAAATGCTTTCTTTTCAAATCTAATACCCGGAGCGTATATGGTCCATCACAATTTGAAGACACGTCCCTCTCATTGTATTACCTTGATATTGGATTCTCAGGATAAGCCATTGTGGAAATTAATTGTCTACGCCAGTAGTATCAGATGGGGTCAGTATCATGTCTTCAGATCCAGCTAAGAGGATTTCTGGGAAGGTATTCAGGAAAGTTAAGAATCTCAGGAGCTCTAAATTCAATTGGTTATACACTCTCAAAGTTGAAACGATTCTGTTTTCGAGTTCAGCTTTACTTTTCCCTCTTTATTCAGGATTACTTTTCCCCTTTTACTAAAGCGAAAAACGTTTGTTGGTTGTGTTTGAATGTATGTATGCTTTTGAATATGATTGATGTTTACCAGAAATGCATAAAATGCAGTAATAGTATTTACTAAGGACGAACGAGGGAAGGAATTCAACGAAGCTTCGCCGGTTCATCCCCACAGGGTAATCTTTACGGATATCCATACAGAACTCTTCAAGTAATATCTTATACTTCCCACTCAACGAAGTCTTCAAGCAGTTTCATATCCTCCGAAGAATTAAGTCTCCCAGATTTATGTCCATCTCTTTTATCCTCAGTCAGGATATGCAGGAACTTATTCCTTCAATAAAAAGCACGACGAACGAAAGACAGGAGGTTATGAGTACCATATTATTAAACAAGATGGGAACGAAGTCCTCATGTTCCTCAACAACGAACTGGGATTTATTTTCCCCAGCCAACAATTGTTATACAGAGATACCCAGACACTTCATGTTACATGATTCATACATACATCATTTACATTATATCATGGCATACACATCCATAACTCATATGACATTTTTACTTAAGAGCATCATGTTATGCATGCATACATCAAATAATCTTGCATAAACTAACTTTTTCTTTTCAGGATAGTTGCAAACAGATAAGCACTATCAAACAATTCAGAGATAATCGCTACGAAGATTCATTTCTGATGATCAATACAAGTTGTCCTTGAGATGGCACATAAATGGTCTATACGAAGACCTAGTGTTCAGTCCAAGATATTACCAGAAGCAATTCGGGAGTAATCGCCACGAAGATTTAATCCTGATGCTCAAGTTGTCCTTGGAAGGGTACGTAAATGATCTATACGAAGATCTAATACTTAATCCAGGATGTTTCCAGAAGCGATAATCGTTACAAAGATTTATTTCTGATGGTCAATTATCTTTGGGATAGTGTGTAAATGATCTATACGAAGATATAACACTTAATCCAAGAGATTCTTTCAGAAGAAGTTCAGGGATAATCGCCACGAAGATTTAATCCTGATATTCTTTTTTGTCCTTGGGAAGGTATGTAAATGGTCTATACGAAGATCTATTACCTAATCCAGGATATTTCCAGAAGAGATAATTGCTACGAAGATTTATTTCTAATGGTCTATGCAACAGTTTATCTGTGGAAGGGTACGTAAATGATCTATACGAAGATCTAGTGCTTAATCCAGGATATTTCCAGAGGAGATAATCGTTACGAAGATTTATTTCTGATGGTCAATTATCTTTGGGATAGTGTGTAAATGATCTATACAAAGATCTAGCACTTAATCCAAGTGATTCTTTCAAAAGAAGTTCAGGGATAATCGCCACGAAGATTTAATCCTGATATTCTTTTTTGTCCTTGGGAAGGTATGTAAATGGTCTATACGAAGATCTATTACCTAATCCGGGATATTTCCAGAAGAGATAATCGCTACGAAGATTTATTTCTAATGGTCTATGCAACCGTTTATCTGTGGAAGGGTACGTAAATGATCTATACGAAGATCTAGTGCTTCATCCAGGATATTTCTAGAGGAGATAATCGTTACAAATATTTATTTCTGATGGTCAATTACCTTTGGGATAGTGTGTAAATGATCTATACGAAGATCTAGCACTTAATCCAAGAGATTCTTTCAGAAGAAGTTCAGGGATAATCGCCACGAAGATTTAATCCTGATATTCTTTTTTGTCCTTGGGAAGGTATGTAAATGGTCTATACAAAAATCTATTACCTAATCCAGGATATTTCCAGAGGAGATAATCGTTACGAAGATTTATTTCTGATGGTCAACTATCTTTGGGATAGTGTGTAAATGATCTATACGAAGATCTAGCACTTAATCCAAGAGATTCTTTCAGAAGAAGTTCAGGGATAATCGCCACGAAGATTTAATCCTGATATTTTTTTTGTCCTTGGGAAGGTATATAAATGGTCTATACGAAGATCTATTACCTAATCCGGGATATTTCCAAAAGAGATAATCGCTACGAAGATTTATTTCTAATGGTCCATGCAACAGTTTATCTGTGGGATGGTACATAAATGATTGATACGAAGATCTTGTACTTAGCCCAAGATATTACCAAAAGCAATTCAGAAAAGATCGCCACGAAGATTTGAGTCTAATGCTTAAATTAAAGTATGTTCCTAAAGACGGTTCATAGCCGATCTATACGAAGATCTAAGTACTGACACCTAATGAAGGATATTCTTTTCCCCCAGAGATAATGCAGAGACGATCTATACGAAGATCTAGTGCTGACATTCAACTCAAACCATGTTACAGGAATGATTCAGAGACGGCCTATACGAAGACCTAGTACTGATATCCAGTGACAACATAAAGATATTATCATCTTCTGATATTATGGATGGCATCTATAAGCCCATCTCCAGTTCCTATGAGTGGCATCTTTGAGCCCACTCCAGCATATGCAACCAATCAGCAATGTTACTTTACGCACCGGCGAGTGAAATTTTTTGGGCTTTTGTGTTCAATCCCCTTCAACCTTCCAAGTCACGAATGACACACAGGCCAATCTAACTCCCCAGGTTTCAGAAAATTGAACAGGGGCAGCTGTTGCACCCAAAAATTGTACCTCCCCTAGTCAAGGCATTGTGTACCAAGGTGTCCCACAAGGTTCACAATTAGTCAGAAAGCTTGGACAATCCCCTCAGACAAAGCATCCTCCTAAGCAATGCACCCTAAACTAGGGTTTTGGATTTCATCAGTCTAAATGGACTTTCAAGGCCTCAAGTGAGCTTCATAACATCCTAAATGTCTTCAAGAATCCCTATGTCATGTTTCAAGGCTTTCCCAAAAGGTTTGCTCAGTCAGATGATCAGATATGCAAAAATCAGTCAAAGTGGTTAAAAAGTCAAACCGAGGTCAACTGTGGTCAAACCAAAGTCAAACTTCATGATTTTTTTGCCAAAATCAAGTTTATGAAGTAAAATTCATCATTTGATCAATGGTTGATCATGATTCATCAAGGAGATTTCAGATCCTCAAGAATCAGGAGTTTCTAAATTAGGGTTTTCATAGGAAAAGTCAACTGAACTTTGACCAGTCATAACTTTCACATGCTTCATCAAACATTTTCCATCCAAAGCTCATTTTTAAGGAAATTGAATTCTCTACAACTTTGTGTATCACAAGCCAATCCTAAAAATGCTTCATTTGGAAGGCATGAGCTAAAACATTATAGGTCATTTTAAAAGTCAACAAAAAGTCAACATCTTCCAAAGGGCATAATTTGAAAATGGTAAATGATATGGACATGAGACCAAAGAGGTTGTTTAGAGGACTCTCTAAGCTTTCCAAAATGTCCAAGAACACCTTCATAGCCTTAAAATTGAGGGATTTGTGCCTTTGCAAAGTTGGAAAATGTTTGGGAGGTATACAAAGCAAATGAAGCCTTAAAACCAAATTTTGCCAAATGGGCCTACCAAATTGCAACCCAATCTTCATGATAACCTCAAGCACGACCCAATCCAAGTATTTTCTGATTTTTATAATTTATTTGGATTTTATTCATTAAAATTCATTTTAAATCAAAATAAAATATGGATATTTGATTGGATTCTTCTTCTAGAAGCTTTTAAATAATATTTAAGTTGATTCAAAACCATCCAATTTCGTGCAAACTTGTTATGGCAATGATATATTTGATTTTTTGACAAAAATAGAAGTGGGATTTCTTCATGATCAAGCAATGTAAATCCATGATAAAAAGCCCAAAGTTTTGACCTAGAAGGATTCTCTACAAAGCCTTGGTCATAACACAAACAAGAGGAGGTTTTTCCAGAACCAAAAAGCATCGTTACCATCTTCAAAATTTTACAAAAAAATTTGATTTTCGTCTTGTCATTTGCAGGTCGTATCAAGGTATTCTAATGATCTAAACATGATCCCTGGACCTTCTTGATGTTATTACCATCAATTGCATCATTCAAAAAATCTTCATACGCCATGACTGAATTCGTTTTACGTGTGTTTTAAACTTTTTTTCGATCTCACACATCTAACCATTATAATCTAATTTTGTTGATTGTTTTGTGTTTGTTACGATCTAAGGATACTTTCTGGGTGGTTTAATTGAAGCTTCATGGCCTGATGTGTGAAATGCCATTGTTAGGGTTTTACTTTCGAGTTTGGGGTTTTGCAATATAGGTTATATAAATGCTTTTAAAGGACACATTTATATTGTATGAACTGCAATGAACATATTGGTACTATTAATTTGATGAAATTGCAAGTATTCTAGGTGGTATGATATTTGCAGGTTTTGGTCGCAAGAAAAATCGCAGCTGATTTCATAAGGGATTTCGCAGGAAAGCTGAGGAAGAAGATGAAGATCTGGCGCTAATTTTAAAAATTCAAATCTTGTTTTGTTTTTTATTATTTTCGTTTTATAAGTATTTCAAACCTGTGCAGGTGATCCAATGGTAATGATACGCGCGTGTGATGTCTAAGACCTAGGTTCGATTCCCAGGTCCTTTATTTTGTTAACTTATCTGTTCATTTTTAGGTTTAATATTTAATGCATTGGCTCCATCATATATCACAACAGCGCAAGTGGTCTGGTGGCAAGAAGGCTGGACCAACATGAGAAAAGCCTAGGGCGTGGGTTCAAATCCCACCCCAAGTATTTTGGCTATTTCTTTTCCTTTTACACATTTTCTATTATTTTATATATTATTTATCATTTTAATTCAATTAATTTTTTTTTCTAACAAATAAAATAAATAAAATATTTTTTTCTCATAAAATGTTAATATATATATTTTTAAATAAAATAAATAAATATTTAAAAAAAAATAATAACTTATTTCTTTTTCCTTTAAAAAATCATTTTATTTCTAAAAAACACTTAATGTAGGTTTTAGATTAAATTGCTAATTTTAACCCTAATATTTTTAATTCTCTAAACCTTTTTTTTTAAACCTTAATTTTTTTCAAAACCTAATTTTTTAGATAAACCCTACAAATTTTCATAAACCAAAACCCTAATTTTTTTTATAAACCTAAAACCTTAAACTTTTGTAAACCTTCAACCTAGTTTATGAACCTTTGTCGCTCATTTTTATGCTATTCATGTGTATTATATTTTTATTGTGTAATTGTTCATCTCTTGTAATAGTGTAGTTTAATTTTTCGCCATATAATTATGTAACTGCCTCAGCCATGTAATAGTGTAGATTTTATATTTCCGTATTTTATTTACTTTATTTAACTGCGTGGTTAGTAAACCTAGGGAGTAAAAAGATTAAATGAATTAAATTGAATTTAGAAAATTAATTTAAAATAAGATAAATATTTGAATATAAACACTCACACACGTAAGTTGATCTAAGATCGTCGTCTGCACTTCCTAGGGTATTCCTCTTGGTTGCCTTCAATACATGGTCAAGTCCATCGAATATAGGGGTGTCTTAAGCAAAGTCCCTTCACTTATAAAATCATCAAGTCCCTACAGTTTAAAAGATCAAGTCCATTCGAGGTTGCCTACGGAATAATGATCTTGTCCCTTCGAATAAATGATGATAGTCCCTACGAATTGCTAAAGACATCCCTTAAGTTGCCTTCCATGACCATACGATGACCCTACGCCTGTCCCTTAATCCAAATCCAAGGTAATGACTACCTATTCCTTAATAATAGGGATAGTCTTACCATTGAAAGAACATACGAGAACACGAAAGACTTAATCTAGGGTAGGTACCTCATAGTTACTTGCTCACTCTTCAAAAATACTTTTCACACCTCACTATTTTCAAACATTTTCAAACAAGGCTTTGTATACATCCATACGAGGATCATTACAAAGTACTTAGAAAATTTCTAATCACACACTACACTTTTCAAAAACAATTTAAGTGAGCTAAGTAACTAAGAGCCCATAGATAACCATGGATATAAAGGGTGCTAACACCTTCCCTTTATATAACCTACCCCCGAACTCAAGTCTTTTAAAATAGGTCTTTCCTGTTCTTTTATGTCCTTTCCTTATGGATAAAATAAAAGTCGGTGGCGACTCTTGCTATCCGCAACATGACTAAAAGTCAGTTCTCCCACCGTGTTACACCTTTAACCTGCCACCAAACCAAATCTACAACCACAATTATATCACAACAACAACACAAAGTTCAATCATCTGAATTGCACGAATTTCAAATCTATATCAATATACACATCAACAATTTATGATCATCATGCACACAAATCAAGAAAACAACCAGATTCGAAATAACACATAAAACCTACTAGGGTAAGGAGCCCTCACTACCCTCTCATGTCATAATCACCAATTATTAAACCCATTCTCCCCCTTAACTTGAATTGCACTCCAATTTCCTACAAAAATTGATGGAGAAGAATGCCCTAGCAGCCTTGATTTTCCTCCTTTTGCCCTCTCTTTTTCAGTATAACAACAGTTATGACTAATTTCTCTACTAACTCAGCTTAAGGGATTTATTTTCCCTAATTCTCTCTCATTATCCATTATTAATAAAATAATAATATTAATAGTGATATAATAATAATACACCAATAATATTATCAATAAAAATAATAATAATAATCTTATCCATATTAATAATAATAATATTCACCATACTATTGTTATTAACTATGCACACACATAATCCCACATTACATTATTATTATCCCGACATCTCTATACACCGGTTCCGTTAAGGAAAATATGTCTACGCGCTCAATCACACACACCCTTAACAAGGCCAACAATTGAAATAACCACGACGACTTAATAAATTAAAATGGGGTGTTATATAAAGCGACAACCGAGTCCCGTCTCGCGTCTTGCACTATATGGTTAACCGATGTACTCAAGTCATTGATTAACAAAACTTGTTAGAAGATTGATAAAATATTAGCCTTTACAACAACAAGTTTGAGAATTATGTACTTAGCACAAAAGATCAACCATGATTGGGCTTGCGCAACCAATCAAGGTTCGAGCCACAAAAGTACAAGTTCCTATAAGGAAATGGAGGGACAAATATAGCACTTTGTTAAGCAAGCGCCAAGTAACTTATATAGAAGTCAACCTACAACGAGGCCGATCAATACCAATTAAGGCAACTATTATTAGTGCTAATGAATGTTAGATGAACAACATATAGGTTGTCATCCGAAAACAATGTCGCACAAAAAGAAAATAGGTAACAATCTGGTCTTGATCATAAATTCAACAAAGAAATTTCAAGATCCATAAGACTTTCATCGATCAACAATAAAAAGGAGAATTAGAGGAAGGGGATGGAGAAAAACCAAATTGAACTACACTTTTAAGGTCATTCCTTCTTTAAGTTCAATCACCTCTAATTGATAGATTCAAGTTTGAAAAACATATCACTAATCTAAAGTACCTCTCATGAATTTAACAATTCATTTGAAGATAGATTTGAATTAAAGAATGTTAATCTACTATAATTGATATCCGAAGTCCATTGAAATTAAAGAGGAATTAATCTCAACAATGCATTTCAAGGCTAAAATAAGAAAAAAAGGGAAGAAGAAGCAAAAGAAACCAAAAAAACAAAAAAAAAACAACAAAAATATCATTATGCCTCAGATGTATCCGGTTACAGCCTGGGGTGTAACCGGTTACATAGTTCAAAAACGCAACAAATTGGCAAAAATAACATTGTGTAACCGGTTACAATTTGTGTGCTAACCAGTTACACTGTGCGCAGAATAAAAAATATGTGCAAAATTTTGCACGATCCTCTTTCAAAACATTTTTCAAACACTTTATGGTCATATATCTGAATTTGCACAAATTTTAGAGTAAAACCACAGTAAAAACCAACAATCAAAAGGTAAAATAAGATCCAAAATGATCAAGCACAAGAATCACCAAAGATCTACTGAAGGCTCCTGTGAGTTGACATTGATTTTTGTAAAACAATTTGTTTGAAGATGTTGGACAATATGTCTTATGTTGGTTATTACAGAGATGTCAAACAAGATGTTCTAACCTTGTTATTCGACATCTTAGTCTGCTAACGGATGTATATGATAATATATTCTGTTACAAGTATTTTATTATTTCAGGTTATTCGATGATTATCCTATGTAGCACCTTGATTAAGGAATTGGGAGGATTCTCGGAAGTGCACAAGATTTCACAAGGGTTCCTAAAGATGTGGAAACATTTTAGGAAACTTGTGATTGAAGGAATCACTTTATGAAAGAATATTCTGCATGATTCGTGGATGTTACTTACTGCAGATTGGAATCCCAAGTCCAGTCCTATTAGGATTTTAAATAGGATGCACTTGACCTAATTTTAGTATCGAAAATAAGGATTATTATTTCCGTTGTACTGGGGTTTTAGCTATTATGATCCTCTCTTATGATGCATCGAATACTTGCCGATGACTGTGTGTTTATTGAGTTGTAACTTTATTTATGTCACTGCTGTGATAGAAAGGGATTTGAGTAGGGTTTCATACTTAGGAAGTGTCTTAGGTAGAAGACTAAGATTATGTAGTTTTAGGTAAAGTTACAAACTATGGAGTTTGACTTTAACTATACTGCATAGTGAAGATCATGAATTTGTATCCCCTATAGTAGGTTGTTAAACCGAACTGGGTAAATATTTTCTATGTGTTCTTTATATTCAATATTGTTACTATATTTGTTGTTCTATCTCTTGTCCTACTAGGCAGAGATTAAGTGTTATAACATCTTGTTAGGATATCTTCGAGTATCTGCTATACCATAACTTTATCTATATTATAGATGATGAAGATGAAGGTCCAACAATGATGTGAGATGAATTACCACTTCAAGAATGAGAACAACTCAAAATTACTTCAATATCTCCACAAACAAGCTTGATCTACTGAAATTTATGAAGAAAAATGAAATGGATGAAGGTTTAACTCAAAGCTAATCAAAATTTCAATGTGAATTCTTGATAATTTTCAAAAGAAGAAATTGGGCTTTGGTGAATTTGGTCGTTGGGGATATAACTTGCAAGATGTTTATTGGCTCTCAAAAGCTTGATAATTGAATGAAATGAGAGTTCTATTTATAAAGTTTTGGTATGAGAATTAAGTGGAATTGAGCTTGGTTTGGGAGATCAAAATTAGACTTGGAAATCAAATTTGGAGGGAAATTAGCAAAAAAGTGGTGATTAATGGAGGTACATAGTGGAAATTAATTTAAATGATGTAGGGGAATTAAATGGAGATGGTCTAGAATATTTCACATGTGATAAAAAAATGAAATTGGTGCCAAAATCACAAAATTTTGAATTGTTGTAGAAATTTTCAAAATTGTGCGTGTGTAACCGATTACAACCTGGGTGATAACTGGTTACATAGTACAAAATTTGAAAAATAATGTCTTTTCTTATACTGTTGTGGTTTCGACTCGAATCTTTTGCTCGTCAAAGAAGGCATGAAAATAAACACATGAACCTTGAAATTCCTTGAATAATAATCAATAAAACTTGGGAAATCCTTGATCAGATGAATTTGAATTGCTTGCAAATCAATTTTGACTTTGTTCAAATGAAATTGTTCGAGCCGAGGAACTATTTTGATATTCTTTCTTTCTTCCTGAAAAAGTTAATAAAAGATGAAAAACAAAATATTTTTTAGATTTTGATTAATGGTTAGTAAACATAAACAAATAAAAGGCACACAAAAGTAATGATGATCCCCTGTGAGACATAAACCTGCAACTAAGAAGGATATAAGAACCAATGCGTGATCTTGTTTGTATGCAATCATGTAAATGAAAATATTCAAAATCTTAGGGTAAAAATTAGGGTACTACATCTATCAAGAAATACAATTATCCCTTGAATTCTTCTCCTTCTACCTCTAGCCAACTTTGCCTCCTCTTTTTTGTTTCTAAATTCTATGTAGAGTAAAACATTATCTCTAAACCTAGGTTTATCTCATAAGCTTCTTATATTTATGGTTAACCTTCTCAATTTTATGAACTTGACACAAGTTAAAATGCTTCTTATTCCTTCATTCCACTAATTTTTCTAGATTCTTATATTTGATCCAATCACTCTATTATTTTTTATTAAATAATATAACAAAAAAATTATCTCACTTATTAAAGACAATTCTAAATTATGCTATACACCAATTACTATTTTACTATGCCCTTAACTTAAAGACTCACACCCCCACAAATATTTCAACAAATAAATTAATCAGTGAATAAACATACTAGAATACACTAAAGTATCCTATGCAAAAAAACAGGATGTTATAATGCAAGTCCTTCCACCACCATGACATCTCCCCCCCCCCCCTCAAAATTCTACCATCCACCAACTCATATTTTGCACATAAAACTTTCAACATAATCCTTTTTTATCCACTAAACATCCTTCACTATAACAAAGATCCAACATAGTTACCAATTTTAGAGTTATTTTTGGTAACTATGGACCGTAGAATTGATATTAATGAAAATAAAAGATGGTAATTATTATGTATGAAAGTATGAGTGATTTGTGGCATTAAACACTATATCACCACTCTCTATAATTAAGATTGGAATGTCCAACACAATTTAGATTATAAGAAAATGACATAATATAAGAAGCAAAAAAGAGGTATAAAATGTGTTTTTATATCTAATGAGGAATAGGATCAACAGAAGTATTGTTCCAAGTTCTATCATATAATATTACACGAATCAACTTCGCAATCGATTAAGTCAAACAATTCCATACAACACAACATCAGTGGACACAATAAATACATGTCCAAATGAATAATAAAATCCCGAAATAAAGCATTACATAATTTATATTGTGCTCCCACTCAAATTCATGTCTCATAATCAACCATACTGACTGCATAATGCCCGAAGTTCCTGCCATGTATAAATAAAAATTGAAGATGAAATCATGAAACTGAAATTCTTTTAGTAAGAGTGTTATCCTAAAAAATTATATAGGAAGAATGCTAACCTCCGATAATTCCCGCTGCTTATTGAGTAATTGGGTCCTAGACTTGTTCAAAACAGAATTGGGTGACTTGAACATTCTCTATGGGTATAAAAATAAGGAGATCAACGGATAATAAGTGAAAGAAGTAAATCCAGTGAAAGTAAACAAAATCACGAGATATTGCAGAATAACAAAATCACTATATTATGTAGCACAAACTCACATTTTCACCACCAGACATTCTATGTTCCCCGTTGTTAAGCTTTTTCTTGGGTGTGAAACCAAAGACATCATGTAAGGAATTCATTGTCCTGATACCATGGAGGAAAAGGGGTAGAAAAGGGTAAAAACAAACTCTAATGCAAACCTGCAGTTACAAAGTAAGATTGGAATGTCCACAATTTTGATCAGTAGTTACAATCTGCAAAAGTATACAAGTTTAAAGACCGACATCATGTGAAACTTTTTTGTCACTCAATATATGTGGTGATTTTCTCCAAACTCGAATAATTCATCAACTATACATTAACTCTTTTATAAAACTATTAAATTACCTCATTTTCATCGAATATAACATACTTGGAGTTCCAGCAGCATTACGTACTTCATCCGTATTATCGTGCAACAGTCAGACTCGAGAAACCAGGCCCAAATGGAATGCCCTAACTATCTGAAAAATCAATTGCGATTTATTCATAACAACATATATTAAAAACATAAACACATCTGAACACATAACTTAAACCTGGTTTTTTCAAATACATTCTGGTTGGTTATTGACATATTAACAAACCAACATATATGTTCTGGGTGGTTACCGACACACATCCGCATATCCTCCGGCTACGGAACCTAAAAATATACAAAGTAAAATGAAATTTAAATGAAAAACTTAATTTAAACATTAACAACCACAAAACTGAAATGAAAAAACTAACAAAGTGATTGGTTTGGAACTTTCATCGAACACTTTGCAGACAATCTATTTTAACACCGTTCGACATGTATACCTAACAAAAATATTAAATAAACCACTAAGAAACATGAACAACAATAGCTACGGAGAAAATCAAAGTTTACTTGTGTCGAAAAACACTGCATATGACTCAGTCCAACCGTCGCACCACCGTAAACCAAATCGCACCACTATTGTTTTCGATTTCCTTTTCTGACCATGAAACTGTCGCCATCCAGAATAATGAAACAAATGAAGTAGGATAACAACAAAATAGTAAGAAACAAAGAATATCAGAGTTTACATGTGTCGGAAATCTCATTCTTTGTCTACCCGTTTCCAACTCAGCCGAAGCCACAAATATACAATCGTTTTTTTCACCAAAAAAATTTCAATCCGATTCAAACCTGAAACAACAAACACTAAATTAGAAGAAATAAGAAAAAAATATATGAAACCCTAAAATCAGACGTAAACGGATTCAAACACCATTCTTGTTTCAGTGTGATACGAAATCACCAAAAGAGAGAGAATAAGACGGTGGTGAAATTGTTACAGAATGAAGGTTAAGGAAAAGGAAGAAGAAGAAGAGAGAGAATGGTGACGAAGAGGAAGAATAAGAACCGTATGAGACAAAGACGGAGAGAAAAGAGAGAAAGAAGGAGAAAGAAAAAGGACTAGAGAAAGAAAGTGAATTATGAGAGAGTGGATCATCATAGTTCTATTTTGAAATTCAAATGAAAGTGGTGTAAGAATCTAGCACGTGTCTCAAAGGGTAAAAGAGTAAAAATGGTAGATATAGATTTTGTTATATGATAGATTATGCTATACACCAATTACTATTTTACTATGCCCTTGACTTAAAGACTCACACCCCCACAAATATTTCAATAAATAAATAAATAAATCAGTGAATAAACATACTAAAATACACTGAAGTATCTTATGAAAAAAAAGGATGTTATAATGCAAGTCCTTCCACCACCATGACATTTTTCTTCTCCTTCGAAATTCTACCATCCACCGACTCATATTTTGCACATAAAATTTTCCAACATAATCCTTTTTAATCCATTAACATCCTTCACTATTACAAAAATCCAATATAGTTATCAATTTTAAAGGTTTTTTTTGGTAATATCAATTTTATAATTTAATGCAATAATAATAATAATTTTATAAATGATACTCTTAATTATTTTGTTAAATAGAAATAAATGAATTTAACTACTATTATACGATAATGACATTAAAAAATATAAATAACAAATTAAAGCAATTTATATCTATAATAAAGATGTATTATAAATAAGAAATTCATAAAGAGTGATAAAAACAATTTATATCTAATAAAGATAAGAAAAATTGTGATCCAATCCAACAATCGTTTTCTCTTTGTCGTTAATGTTTTATTTCCTAGTCTCTCTCCTCAAAACTCTCTTTTTGTAACAGAGTGCAATGCTTTTGTCAGAGGTGTGGCTCACTTCGAAACCAGTGACAACGACACATGCATGTTCTCCCACTCAACGGTCAAGATTCTTTCTATCTCCTATCCTTTTAATCAACCATCACCGTTCGATTCATCCATACCACTTTCCACCTATAACAACCATGCTTCAATAAATCACCTTTCTCCATTTTCCCCTCTCTCTGGTTTTCATACATGTGACTCAAACAACATGAAGTGGTTTTGTGCTCTAATGTAACTACTTTTCTGTTAAGCCTTAGATTTTCTTAGATCTATTCAACTTCAAACTTCTCTCTTGGTTTTTTCTTAGTCCTTGGTTTGTAACATCATATTTTATCTTTTGTAACCGTATTTATCTGGTTAAATTTGTGTTCTTTTTGGTCACTACAACGCAGATCCAAACTCAAAAATGTTAATTTTTCAATTGTTTTAGTACCTTTTTGTCCTCTAAATTATTTTTACCCTTTTTATTCTTCTAGATCTCTCTCACCATGTCCTAGATTTGAAGATCTTGTTATTGTTTAACTCCAGTTTAAGTAAAGATCTGTTTTTTCCACTCATGTTTCAAAAGGGTTTCTGTGTGTTTTAGATCTTGTTTGTTTTCCCCCCTTGTTTTAGAGTATGGAAGTTTTCCATGAAAGTTGTAGAATTTGGATCTCTTGAGTGAGAGAGAGAAATGAATTATTTTCCAGACGAGGTAATAGAACATGTGTTTGACTATGTGGTGTCACATAGTGACCGAAACAGTTTGTCTTTGGTATGCAAAAGTTGGTATAGAATAGAGGGATTTACAAGGAAAAGGGTGTTCATTGGAAACTGTTACTCTATTAGTCCTGAGAGGTTGGTGGAGAGGTTTCCTGATCTCAAATCTTTAACTTTAAAGGGAAAACCTCATTTTGCTGACTTCAGTTTGGTTCCTCATGGTTGGGGTGGTTTTGTTTATCCATGGATTGAAGCACTGGCTAAGAGTAGAGTTGGATTGGAGGAACTTAGGTTGAAGAGGATGGTTGTGTCAGATGAGAGCCTGGAGCTACTTTCTCGTTCTTTCATGAATTTCAAGTCTTTGGTTCTTGTTAGCTGTGAAGGGTTCACCACTGATGGACTTGCTGCTGTTGCTGCAAATTGCAGGTGAGGAAGGGTGAATCTTGTGTTTTTAACTTGTTAGTGTTTTATGATTTTAACTGTTGTGATCTTGTTGGGGAATATGTTTTTTTGGTTTTTAATGGTTTTTGGATTTTGTTATGTACAATTTTGATTTGATGATTTTATTTTCTTATAGCGGTATCGGTGAAGCTATGTTGCATTAAGTCCGGATTAATGTTGTCCTTATCTGTACTATAAAAATTTCAACTCGTATTTTTTTTATGGTTTGTATTCTATGACTTTGAACTTAACATTGTTTTCTTCTGGATTGTCTTGTTTTGTACTAGTATGTGTTATGTGTGTGGGGTGGGGTAAGAGAAAATTGTGTTGAGAAATATGTGTGTGGGGTAAGAGAAAATTGTGTTGAGAAATATCTTTTTCTGATTGTGTTTCCGGCAGCGTGCTTAGAATATGTTCTTGAATCAATATGACTTGTGTTTTTGTTGTAATTTAGGTCTCTTAGGGAGCTAGATTTGCAAGAAAATGAAGTTGATGATCACAAAGGACAGTGGCTTAGTTGTTTTCCGGAAAACTCTACATCACTTGTTGCCCTTAATTTTGCTTGCCTTAAAGGAGAGATTAACGTGGGAGCACTTGAGAGACTTGTGGCTAGATCACCTAACCTCAAGAGTCTAAGGTTAAACCGTTCTGTGCCTGCTGATGCACTTCAAAGGATACTAACGCGAGCGCCTCAAATAGCAGATTTGGGTATTGGATCATTTATCCATGATCTCAACTCAGAGGCCTTCATAAAGTTTAAGAATACCATTCTTAGGTGCAGGTCAATAACGAGTTTGTCTGGGTTCTTGGAAGTGGCTCCTTTTAGCCTTGCCGCTGTGTATCCAATTTGCCGGAACTTAACATCCTTGAATTTGAGCTATGCTGCAAACATTCAGGGCGCTGAGCTGATTAAACTTATCCGTCATTGTGGGAAACTACAGCGCTTATGGGTAAACTATATCAGACTTCAAAACTAATAATTTTATAATACTCTTAGCAATTATCATCTCAATCTACTTATTACTCTGTGCCTTGTTCCTTATATACTGTTAAGCATATTGTTGACAAAAAATAAACAATGGTGCAGATAATGGATCGTATTGGAGACAAAGGACTAGTTGCTGTAGCTACTACATGTAAAGAGTTGCAAGAATTGAGGGTTTTTCCATCTGCACCATTTGGAAATCAAGCAGCTGTTACTGAAGTAGGACTTGTTGCGATATCAAAGGGATGCCCCAAGCTCCACTCCATACTCTACTTCTGCCACCAGATGACAAATGCTGCTCTCATAACAGTAGCCAAGAACTGCCCAAATTTTATCCGATTTAGGTTATGCATCCTCGATGCAACAAAACCTGACTCCGACACAATGCAGCCACTGGATGAAGGTTTTGGAGCGATTGTACAATCATGCAAACGACTGAGGCGACTATCACTCTCTGGTCAGTTGACTGACCAGGTCTTTCTTTACATTGGAATGTATGCGGAGCAGCTTGAAATGTTATCTATTGCTTTTGCTGGTGAGAGTGACAAGGGAATGCTCTATGTATTAAACGGTTGCAAAAAGCTTCGCAAGCTTGAGATAAGAGACTGCCCTTTTGGCGACACAGCGCTTCTGACAGACATAGGGAAGTATGAAACAATGCGATCCCTTTGGATGTCGTCGTGTGAGGTGACTGTAGGTGCATGCAAGACATTGGCAAAGAAGATGCCGAGTCTGAACTTGGAGATTTTCAATGAAAGTGAACAAGCAGATTGTTATGTGGAAGACGGGCAAAGAGTGGAGAAGATGTATTTGTATCGTTCCGTGGCTGGGAAAAGGGAAGATGCACCAGAATATGTATGGACTCTGTAGGTGCATTTTAGGTTCAGTTTAATTTTTCTAGTATTAAGCTGTTTGTACTTTGTTTTAGGCTCTCTGACTGATTAATGCAATTTTAGTCTCTCTGGATATGTACTGGTTTGTTGTATCCTTCACTTTGCTAGTTTTTGTTTTATACATAAATATTAGACGGCACTTCATTAATATGTTGAGTTTTGTTTTCATTTACTTCCATTTTATGATGATGCAATGATATTCTTTCTTCATCTTGTTTGTTGTGCTATGTATAATGACACAAGCTGTCTTACTCTGTAGTCACAGCTGAGGCACTGAGTCAGTGTGACACACTCCTTTGCTTAACCAGCTCTGATTTCATACATGGCTTTGTTATATGTAGAGATTCTGTGTTTTCTGTATTACTTCTAATAGTTTTGGATATTAACTATGATAAGTATGGAG
The DNA here is from genome assembly GCA_963966055.1 of Lathyrus aphaca. NCBI lineage: Eukaryota > Viridiplantae > Streptophyta > Magnoliopsida > Fabales > Fabaceae > Lathyrus > Lathyrus aphaca. Next base: position 145,906,424 of record OZ014525.1, read on the forward strand.
GGTTTTCATACTTTAGCTACAATTTCTTACTTTGACTAGTATGGGTGGGTGTTAAACTTAATGCTGCTCTCTTTTGAATTAGGATAGGACCATTAAAAAACTTAAAAGCCAAGAAGAGGCTCTAAGAGAAGATGAAAGATTTTTATTTTGTTAAGGATTGAAACTTGTTCTAGAGATTGCAATAAAAACAAGCCTTATTCCATGCTTTTAACCAAATTGTTAATTGAGATTTTTAAAAAATAATTTCTTATACTTTTTAATCAAATTGTTAATTGAGATTTTTTAAAATAATTTCTCTTTATAGATTTTCTAATTTTTTAGGTCTTTTTTTAACTATTTGATTCCATCAATCTCTTCACCGTTGAATTTATCGTTATCTTCATTTCATGCTCAAACTTCCGAAACTATTTTCCACCCTCTTTATGTTTTTCAAAAGAATAATAACAGAAAAAGAATTCAAATATATACCCTCTTTATTATTATTCAAAAGAATAATAATAATAAAAATTCCTATTTTATTTTTCTCAATCTAATTTCCACCCTCTTTTTATTATTCAAAAGAATAATAATTAAAAAAAATCTAATATATTTTCCAACCTTTTTTTATTATTCAAAAGAATAATAATAAAAAAATTCCTATTTTATTTTTCTCTAAAGGAATCTTGATTGTGTAAAAAGTAAACAACATTTATGAGAGAATTTCTTATGACACCCCTTAGTTATCAGGAGGATTCAAAGATATATCTCCGGATGTATTTTTTTCCGATTGATTTTAAGCAATTCCTAAGATGCATCTCCGAAATATGTGTGCATATTTCCGAAAAAAACCAAAAATAGTATACATGAAGATTGCAATCATAAAATCGACATTACAATGATGATTTCAACAAAAAATTAAATACTACATTTCAATATCCAGATGGACGTTTGCACATCTCCAAGATATCATCGACCGTTCTTCAATCTTGAGCTCAAATTTGCTAAACACGAGGTTCCCTTCGTTGTCAACCGAAGGCCAACGGTACTCGAGCTTCACAATATTCCTTTTGTCTCCATAAGGTAGGAGATAGTGGATCTCGTCTATGATATCGTCGAGCGGGGTGAAATCGGTGAGTTTGAACGTTTGTCCGAGTGTTTTTCCGTCAGAGTGGGAGACACATGCGACATACCAACGGATTTTGATTTCACACTTTTGAGACATTTTTAGTTTGGGTGAAAGATAACACATGAAGCCTCTCATTTATAGAAGACCTAAGTGATTATGGACCACCCCTTGGACTTATATAACTCTTAAACTTTCCCTGAAATAAACTTTACGTTTATTCCAAAAATTTTCAATTTTATAAACTTCCAGAGATATATCTCTGAAATGAAAATTTTATCTCATACCCCTACCTTTAACCTTATACCCATACATTTTATTTAAAATACCAATTTTACCCTTATATATTTTTAACTAATTTTTTATTTTATTTTTTAAATAATTTTAAAATTTTATTTTGTTTACCTGAACTCTTTTGAAAAGTCTCCCGTTTCACAAAATAAAAGTTAAAAATATATTTTAAAAAATGACTACCGGAACTCTTTTGCAAAGTCTTCCGATACACAAAAATTAACTACCGGAACTCTTGCAAAGTCTTCCGGTACACAAAATAAAAGTTAAAAAAAATAAAAGTTAAAAAAATGTTTTAAGAAATGACTACCGAAACTCTTTTGCAAAGTGTTCAGGTACACAAAAATTGACTACCGGAATTCTTATGCAAAGTCTTCCGCTATAAAAAAAAAATAATTTTTTTTTAGAAATGACTACAGGAACTCTTTTACATAGTCTTTCGGTACACAAGAATTGACTACCGGAACTCTTTTGCAAAGTCTTCCGGTACACAAAAAAAGTTTTAAAAATAACTACCGGAATTCTTTTACAAAGTCTTCCGGTACGCAAAATAAAAATTTAAAATTATTTAAAAATAATAATAAATTAGTTAAAAATATATTAAGGCAAAATAAACATTTTTTTATAAAATGTAGGGATATAAGAATAAAGGTAGGGGTATGTGGTAAATTTTCCTCTGTCAGGAATGGTAAAAATTAACATAATAAAATAATAACAAGATCAAAGTTGACATTTTAAAAGATTTGTTAGGATATGGGTATAACTGCAGGGATATAAGGTAAAATCTTCCTCTGAAATAATCTAATTTTTAATAAAAATTTGATGGGTTCGAAGATATATCTCTAAAATACGGGAATAATCACACTATTATAAAAGCATAAAGTATCTCTCATATGGTTGGTTTTACTTTTTGCAATTGTGACAATTTAAATATTTTAGAAGTCTCTTTTTGTAAGTGGGCCAATATCCATCTCTTAAGTTTTTGTTAGTAATACAAGGGTGTGAATAACCTCAGGTTTGCATATGTATGAACATTATACTATTACAAAGGTTGTCAAGATTTCAATATAGAACTTAAAATCTTAAGCCTTTGGAATCTCACTCATTCTCAATATGTAGAATTGTATATCGTAGCAAAATTTCTGCAAAATCTTAACCAAATTGTAAAAAGAGAGTGAAATTGTTGAGGATAAGACGCATTCAATTGCGTTTTTTTTTTTTTTTTTCCATCACCATCACAAGCCGAAAAGAAATAAATAAGGATGTAGATGATAAGATGCATAAACACAACAATTACAATTTGATGACGGTGACATGTCTTGAAATGAAGTTTAGATTTGTAGTTTAACGAAAATAAACATCTTGGTTTTAAATAATAAAAATTATTTTATATTTTACAATCTTGCTATCCTCAATCTTATACAAGATCCCAATCCTAAAGCCTTGTGGCTGTAAACAAGAAGGCTGCACATATTTTTATGGAATTAAAAAAGTGGTGTTTACAGAATATATCAAGGTGTATTAATAATTTAGGTTGTAATTCCACACAGCAACTGCTGTTTACTGTTTCCAAAACATAATAAGCATCCATACACAGAGATTCACAAAGACCAGAGCACAAAAACTATGAACACTAAAAAGGCAAGGGTGAAACCATAACACTGACCCAGATCCCGCACAAATCAAGCAACATTTATCCAGAGAGATAATATAACCAACCAGCCAAGTGCATCAAACTGAAGACACAACTTTCATTGTGATCGTCAAAAACAACACTCCTCTAGAAAACAACAGCAACAGAGCGCTGCAAAGCTGCACATGTAAACACACAATGAAATCATACTCTCAAATTAAACTCATAAAGGTCTTAAAGAAAAGATAAATAATATAAGCAGAAACTCAATATTTCATGTGACTTTTATATTTTACTTATTAACTGTTGATGTCTCAAGCTGAAATGAAACAATTCCACAAAATATTCTAGTTTAATTTTATTTAGTGAAAAAAAAACTGAATATTTATGTACATTAAGGAAATTTTGTAGAGTGACACAATATTTCTACCTACACTTTGATAGATAGTTTGTTAAACCAATTGTTAATCAAAGTTACCGAATGAAATCTTGGGATAAGAATAACAAATTTGAACAAATAAGTCAAATATATATTCTTATGGTTTACTTTTATGTTGTCAAATTTTGTTGAAGTTTTCCAGAACATCTAAAGTAGTACAGAACAGCTGACATTGATCTAGCCAGTGAAACTTCTTTTTTTATGACATTCAAGCTTCTCAACAAGGCTACAAGTTGCTTTGTTTCCTATACAATTAGATCGAGCCATGATCGATGTTAGCATAAATGGGAACTACCTAAACTGGCCTAGAAAGTAGTCTTTGTCTCACTAATTTTGCTAAGAAAATAATCTCCATTCCAACATAATACTAATGATGCCAACATTTTTTGTTAAGGGATACAGAAACAGAAGCTGTGGGGAATCCTACTACATTAGCTATTGATAGATGATTCCCACAAGAGTGTTCGCCAGCTACTTACTCTCACATCAGTGTTGATCATTAACCAGTAGTTGGTCTTCCCTAATATCTCCTCCGTTCATTTTTTGGGCCTCTTGGTTCTGGGTATGATTACGGTCTTATGGCTTTGTTTTTGTTTTTGGGTTGTCTTGTCTCTTGAACTTCTATAAACCTCATACAAAGCACAGTTTTGGCAAACTGAGTTAGAGAAAAATGTGTTATAGCCCAAAAGCCTTCAATTTCTGGTATCTTTGATTCATTCTTCTTCACTTTCCCTTGACCAAAAAACAAAAATAATTTCCTTTTCTCTTCTTGTAAGCTTTAAAACTTAGTTGCCTCGCTACAAAATGTTATCAATTCTAGATAGCGGCCGATCCCAAAATGCCATAGTAGGACAACGGTCATCCTGCTATTATGCATTTTTTTATAATTTAAATTCAATTACACTATGTACATAAAAACTCAGCAACTGGCCGTAACTGACCGATGAGGAAAGTGAAAAACGACAACAGAAGTGAGTCAGAATGAGATTGGAGAAGCCGAGACATCTAAAACTTACGGTTCTTTCAAAATTTTCAATTTCATTCTTATGTACGACACTATTTCGCCACAATAGCCAAAATAGTGGCTGCTACAGATTCTACATCATACTGCTATGCTACTATCTATCCTCTTGTGACGAGGAGCTGCTTCTCCACTATTGAGCACTATTAACTATACTCTTGCTACCTTCTGGTTACATGCTATTGTTGCGTGGTATCATAGCAAAATTTTTTACTTCAAATGTATATTGGGTACATTATCATTACCATTATCGACAACAATGGTGTTTGAACCATCTTACCCAACTTAAAATTCTTAAACCTCATAAAAATGTGCAATTTCTCCAAATTTGAAGTTCACTTTCTATTTCGCCAACAATTGTTTTCAACTCATCATAGTCTGTCCCTATTCTCCGGTCTGTGACTTCTTTTATGCTACCTAAGAGCTACAGGGTAAAGACTCAAATCACTGAATATAGTATCATTCATTACCCTCTTTTGCAAATAGGTTCATGCTAGGATATTAGATGCATATGTGAGGTTGAATGCTACAACCAAGGTTAATATTTTGTATACTAAAGTAAGAAGCCTCATCATTCATCTAAAACATTTAAGGTGTCTTAGAATGAAAACAGAAACAATATTGTCTCCAGAATGCATATGTTTGTGAGTTAATATTAATAACCATTATGCTTTATTGGATTCATTCAATCACTCTCAAACTCGTGATTCTATACAATGCAAGTCAATACCAGTCCATTTGATTCAACTCGAGTTAACACAAACAAATTCGTAAGCAACTCACCTCAATTTCGGTAGCCAATGCCATAAACTCATACATTTTATCCTAAGAATCAATTTGATCAAAATTCTTACACCTAGCAAAAGTCTCATCACATTTTCAATTTCTACCAAATGTTAATTAATCTATCAAACATTACATGACAATTAAACAAAAACCCTAAGCACACGCTATCAAACATCAAAAAAATCCAAATACAAAAATAATCATCTAAACCCTAAGCACACGCTACAACTGAACGATAAAAAAAACATACCAGCCTTGGAAGAAAGAAGAGAAGCCATCATTATCGTGGCAATGATGCTGAACATGGTGACAATTATAATTCGGAGGAGGATATCCATTATTGAAATAGCCTTGATAGGTTTGGTATTGAGGATGAGGCGGCGGGTAGGTTGTTGCATAACCAGGTGGCGGAGGGTAGCCTTCGTAACCAGGTTGCGGTGGAGGAGGGTAGCTTTCGTAACCAGGTGGCGGTGGTGCTGACGGGTAACCCGGTGGGAGTTGTGTTACCGGGTAACCCTGTGGTGGTGGGTAAGGAGATCCGTATCCTGGTGGAGGATAAGGAGGGTCTTGAGGGGCTCTTTGGTAATTGTAACTCATGTTTTTGGGGGAATTGGGAACGGGGAGAAGGGCTCAGGCAAGGGAAGGGAATAACTGCGAGTAGTTCTCTTCTCTTGCCTCTGTCTATGTGTTGGCGGATTGGAAAATGAGTTGGAGGGACGTTTTTTTTTGTTTTTTTTGTTACTCAGCAGTCGATTTTAGTTTTAAATCTATTTAATATATTTTAAAATTTTACCTTATAAGTTAAACTATTTTGTCATGATTTATCTATCATATTCATAACGTTTGGGTGTAAACATGTGACACGAGCTAAAAGCAATTTTTTTCTCTTCTCCCAATGTTAATTTGTTATGGTACAAATTATGGTATTCAAGTAATCACATTCATAACGTTTGAAGCAGACTATTCCCAAATTGTAGCCTATTAACCTATTCTCAAATTGATTTTTTATTTATTAATTAGTGGTTTAGGAAATTGAAAAATTATATTGCAATATTATCTTATTTTTTAATTATTATTTAGTGGTTTAGGAAATTCGTTGTTTAAGAAGTTTTTTATTGATGGGATGTCGGGAGGATATTGAAATATTGTTTATGTTTGTATTACATTCTATAAAATAGGAAAAGTATTGATGAGATCTCGGGAGGATATTGGAATATTGTTTATGTTTGTATTACACTCTATAAAATAGGAAAAATATTGATGGGATCTCGGGAGGATATTGGAATATTGTTTATGTTTGTATTACACTCTATACAATAGGAAAAGTCTAGAGGATACTGGAATATAATAAGAAAACTCACTCTTTGGGTGTAAACATGTGACACGTGGATGGGCTAAAAGCAATTTTTTTCTCTTCTCCCAACGTTAATTTGTTTTATGGTACAAATTATGGTATTCAAGTAATCTAGTAGTAGTAGTGGTAGTGGTGGTAGTAGTAGTTATAATTATAGTAGTAGTAGTTATAGTAGTAGTAGTAGTTATAGTAGTAGTAGTTATAGTTGTAGTAGTAGTAGTAGTAATAATAATTATAGTAGTAGTAGTAGTAGTTATAGTAGTAGTAGTAGTTATAGTAGTAATAGTAATAGTAGTTATAGTTATAGTAGTAGTAGTAGTTATAGTAGTAGTAGTAGTAATAGTAGTTATAGTAGTAGTAGTAGTTATAGTAGTAGTAGTAGTAGTAGTAGTTATAGTAGTAGTAGTAGTAGTAGTTATAGTTGTAGTAGTAGTAGTAGTAGTAGTAGTAGTAGTTATAGTTGTAGTAGTAGTAGTAATAATAATTATAGTTGTAGTAGTAGTAGTAGTTATAGTTATAGTAGTAGTAGTAGTTATAGTAGTAGTAGTAGTAGTAGTAGTTATAGTAGTAGTTATAGTAGTAGTAGTAGTTATAGTAGTAGTAGTAGTGGTAGTAGTAGTAGTAGTTATAGTGGTAGTTATAGTAGTTATAGTAGTAGTTATAGTAGTAGTAGTAGTAGTAGTTATAGTAGTAGTAGTAGTAGTAGTTATAGTAGTAGTAGTAGTTATAGTTATAGTTGTAGTAGTAGTAGTAGTTATAGTAGTAGTAGTAGTAGTAGTAGTAGTAGTTATAGTTGTAGTAGTAGTAGTAGTAGTAGTTATAATTGTAGTTGTAGTAGTAGTAGTAGTTATAGTAGTAGTAGTAGTAGTAGTAGTAGTTATAGTTGTAGTAGTAGTAGTAGTTATAGTTATAGTTATAGTTGTAGTAGTTATAGTAGTAGTAGTAGTTATAGTTATAGTTATAGTAGTAGTTATAGTTATAGTTGTAGTAGTTATAGTAGTAGTAGTTATAGTTATAGTAGTAGTTATAGTTACAGTAGTAGTAGTAGTAGTAGTAGTTATAGTTATAATAGTAGTAGTAGTAGTAGTAGTAGTAGTAGTAGTAGTAGTAGTTATAGTTATAGTTGTAGTAGTTATAGTAGTAGTAGTAGTTATAGTAGTAGTAGTTATAGTAGTAGTAGTAGTAGTAGTAGTTATAGTAGTAGTAGTTATAATTATAGTAGTAGTAGTTATAGTTATAGTAGTAGTAGTAGTAGTTATAGTAGTTATAGTAGTAGTTATAGTAGTAGTAGTTATAGTAGTAGTAATAGTAGTTGTAGTAGTTATAGTTATAGTAGTAGTAGTAGTTATAGTAGTAGTTATAATTAATTTATAATTATAACTTTCTTATTTTATGACATCGTCTTATTTGAGGGTATTTGATTTCCTCATTATCATTTTCTAATTTTTTTTTATATCTGATATGCAATATGTTACAAATTTATAATATTTGTTTTATTCTTTCTTAACTCATGACAAATAATAATCATAAAAAACATATTACAATAATTTATAACACACTCATTATTAAGCATATCTTTTTTTAACCAAGAAGTTAATAAAATATATAAATGATAATGAATATACATTTATTTTTGTCTTTAATCTTTAAATCGACTCAATGATAATTTGTGTGTTATTTAAAACTGACCCAATACATTCAGCTTCAGTCTCATTTTCATCTCTATCATATTTTCTGGATCTTCATGGCCTCATTTGGTTTCTCCCAGTTCTTATATATATATATATATATATATATATATATATATATATATATATATATATATATATATATATATATATATATATATATATATATATATATATATATATAAATAGTATAGAATACCAAAAATAAATAAATAAATAAAATAAAATAAAATAAAATAGTCTATAGAGTTTTTAATATGAGTTGATATGGCGTCGAATTTTTAAAATGTATATAATGAATTAAATGAACTTCAATATAAATACTAATAGAATGAAACATAAGTAATGTAAGAATAAATAGTATCAAAATTGTATTATATTTTTTTATTAATCATACAATCTATTTGTCATTTATAAAAGGAGAAAACTTAGATACAATTCTTCGTGTGTGCTTTATACTAAAAATATGACAAGTGTATAATTTCCTCTTGGGGTGGCAAAACGGGACGCCCGTCTCATCCCGCTTAATGTCCGCTAAAAAAAGAGCAGGGCAAACATGTCCGCCAAGTTGAAATGGGCATAAAAGTCTAGCCCGCCCCGCCAAGATGGCGGACGACAGACTTACCCGCCTTCTTTTTGACGGAACAGGCTTTGGCGGGTGGCGGACTTTGGCGGGTGGCGTTCCCAAAATCCCAATCCAACCCGCCATATTTTGGCGGGTATGCGGACCAGCCCGGCGGGCCATGACCCGTTTTGTCACCCCTAATTTCCTCCTACATGTATGCAATTTTTTTCACATTTTTACTCCATAAATAATATTTAAATATACTTGTCATATTTTAATTGAAAAATAGTTTAAACAACACCTAAGGAATTGTATCTAAGTTATCAATATATATTTATCTATATATAATATAAAGTAATTGAAATATTAAAATAAAACTTTATTGGGGTCAATTCCATTCAAACATGAAATAATATAGTACAGATACTCACGGGTACATATATGTGTCGCTCCCGGGATTTTCATCCTAGTACAAACGCGAAAGTGGCGCGGAAAGGTTAGAGTCGCCAGCCAGACATTTTTATCCCAAAGGAATGGGAAAGGTAATGTTGCACAAACCTAAGGAAGAAGGAAAAGGACGAGGCCTTGCGAACCAAAGATATGGATACGGAAGTCGGTTACGAATCGGGAAGGTATTAGCACCCCAATCCGTCCGCCGTACCCGACGGGATCCACGCTTATAAGTCTGTTTTCACAGGGTGAGAAATAATATGCTGTTTGACTGAAAGAATAGCTATCTGGAATGAAATGGAAATGAGAAAAGAAATGGAATTAACAAATGGGAATAAAAGGGGAAAAATATAGGGAAAATAAAGATTGTGCTCGAATGGGCCCTACCCCACTGCCTACGTACCTCATCGGGATAAATGAGGATCAGAGACGCCGTAGTTCGTCTAACTAAGGCTTATACTCGTTTGTGATTTTTAGGATGACGTTGCCATAACTCTAGCTCAGGTGTTACCAGCTCTGACTCGAGGGTGTTTACCATATCGCTGTTTGAACTGTCGAGACAAGTCATGTTCGTCCGCTAAGAGTATGAGATGAGATGAGAAGACGCGACTTCTTGGTTTGTTGTCTTTTAGAAGAAATGTTTTGAGATTGTATTTATTGAATGTACAACACTAAAGACTATGACACAGGAGCGAATACTTTCCAAGATCGCCCCCAATGGAACGTTTGTAAAGCATCCTAGAAGAGTGAAGGAGACCTCCACTAGTCATTTCCCGTATAGCTTAAGGCTCATGGCGCATTGTACACCTTTTCCTTTATTAAGTGTTTTTGATTTTATGTTAAGATGAGAAGTGAGACTCAAGTTGTAAAAGGAAAAACTTCTAAGGGAAACTAGACTTACCCTAAGTTAGTTTGAATTTGAATAACGACATCCAAATAGATCATAATTGTTCACTTTTTTTTCATCCTTAGCTCGACACCAATTCTTGAACCAAACATTGATGTCATGATGGATTCTATAATCAACGGTACCTTAAATCACACCTCTTGAATATCTTGGTAATGACCCCTCTTGAAATCAACTTGCGAGTACCAAATAAAGACCTTGATTGCCATTATTCGTTTGGAGAGAAAAACGAGTTTTAAAATATGAAGCAATGCACGACCAAAATAATTTGGCGCAAGGACCCTAATCCACCTGGATGATGCCTGATAGATATGGATAGGATGTGACCTAATGGATGAGGCATATGAAGAAGAAACATAAAGCCAGTTAGTATGATAGATATGAGGGCAAATTTTGGGGTGTTACAGCTGCCCCTATTCAATCACTGTAGACTTGAATGGATGATAGCAGTTGCTTTCAGCCGTTTAAAGTATGCAGGGATTGAATACTAGAAACAACCAGAAAATTTGCACTCTGCGGCAGAAGAACAGGGAAATAAACTCAACCGAATGAACCCTGCTTGGATATAATTATGATGGTAAGAATCATAAATGGGGGATGCCTTTTGAATGATGCCAGACGACTACTGACTTGCCACGCTGTGGGTGGACCTTCATCGATCGAATTTTAAAATACATTGCCACCCTGAGGATGGACTTTTGCCAATCTACGGTTGGACTTCATGATAAGATCTGCCACGCTGTGGGTGGACTTTGGAAATTTGCCACACTGCGGGTGGACTTTGGAAATTTGCCACACTGCGGGTGGACTTTTGAGATTTGCCACACTGCGGGTGGACTTTGGAAATTGTCACACTGCGGGTGGACTTTTGAGATTTGCCACACTGCGGGTGGACCTTTGCTCACTACGGGAGACTTTAGAGATTTGCCACACTACGGGTGGACTTTTGCTCACTACGGGAGACTTTAGAGATTTGCCACACTGCGGGTGGACTTTTGCTCACTACGGGAGACTTTAGAGATTTGCCACACTGCGGGTGGACTTTTGCTCACTACGAGAGACTTTTGCTCACTACGGGAGGCTTTTGCTCACTACGGGAGGCTTTGAAAATTTGCCACACTGCGGGTGGACTTTTGAAGCTTGCCACCCGAAGATGGACTTTGGCCAGTCTGCGGCTGGACTTTGGAATCTGCCACCCGAAGATGGACTTTGGCCAGTCTGCGGCTGGACTTTGCATACGTTGAATTGCACTACATGTTGCCCCATGACACTGGGGATATTATGTCCTGAGTATTGTTAATGAACTGGTATGTGTGTGAAAGAATTCCTGACGCGGAAGTAATAAGTCTCTGCTAACTCTGTGGGGAAACACAATGATCGCGAATTCGATATCGAGTCGTCCCGTGGGGATGACATCTCTGTTGGAGAAGAGCGTGAATAATTCATCTGTCCCGAATTACCACCTTTGCCAAAAATAAATTGGACTTTAGATTTGAAGGTCGTGCCTGAGGATACCTCGACTAGTGGAGATTATCCCCTCTCATGGATCTGCTGGGGAGGATAACGATTTATCTGAAATCTTCAAGGGGGATAGGAATCGCCTTAGATCTGATGAGTAACCGAGATCAAGGAAACCATCTGAAGGAAAAACTTCTGACTTTAGTGAGGACAACTTCCATTTGCCTGTTGGAGATGACAACACCGAGACACGTCCTGCTGGGGAGGAAAGATTTCAAATTGTCCCGTGCTGGGGATCAGCTGCTTCCGTATGGATTTTGCCTCAAGAGGATTTTACAAAAGACTTTGTCTTTAAACTCTTAGGTACTGTAACGACTGCACGAATCAGTGTAATAACCTTGCTGAGGAGATAACCATTGCCAATGCAGATGAGTTTGTATCTGTCAGAAGTGCTGAACGAGATAGTTGGCTTGACAAGTGACTACGGTATTTTGAACTCCGGGTAAATGCTTCCGACCGTCTGTCTTCGAGAATGAACTCTCATACTATTGGGGTGGTCTGCCCCTAGTACGAGTATTTGAATAGCTTTGCCCCTGACTGACTGATCTTCGGTCTTAGAGAGATCTAAATCTCGAAGTGATTGCCCCAGTTTGACTGAAGTTCGAAGAGATTGCTCGACTTACTGCCCCAAATTGGCTAGCTCTTGCTGTGACTAATTAGGAAAGTCCTTGCTCAATGAAGCTTTCTCAGAAAAGTACACCTTGACATGACAGTCTTTCAGAAGTTTTAGACTTCTCAGCTTGGCAAGCTTAAGCTTCTGGATTGAATTTCCGCATGTGAACCATTTATGATGCTAAACAAATGTATGCAAGTGAGAAATGTTTATTCTTAGAATGAAAATTCTAATGCAACGCACATGTAAATCTCAAAGTTTTGAAAATGGATCGCCAACCTTTGTGAGCGAATCACTGGTTAAGATACGACCTTATTTTGAATGAAAGTATGCACATGAAATACCAACAACTGTCTTTTAGCATAATTCGTAGGAGTCAGGAACGCGGTCTCGTAGTAGCGCGCTCTCAAATTAACCCTGTTTCAGTTAGGACTTTTAAGGGTTGTATTGTGGCCTGGTTCACGGTTTATAGAAACAAAGGATATAGGCTCGAAATTTATTTGTGCCCACCCACTCTTCATGATGTTCTCCATTCCTATATTCAGCTAGTTTTCACAAGCATTCACCTTTCATAAGGGTTTCGTGTTGGTTGAGGAACCATTGTTGCTATTAGTTCAAAACACCAATTAGGTTATTGCTGAGAGTCAGTCACTCCTCTATCTTTCGTGTCTGTGTCACACGACTTTGTTCTTATTTGAGGATCTTTCTTATGTAATCCTTTCTGTCTTTTGCTTTTGCGTTATTTTGCTTATCCCTAACTTTTGCCTGGACTGATTCTTGTGAATCTTTGATTGTGGAGTCCAGCGGGATGCCCTAACTTTTGCCTAAGTCGCTTGTTTTCAAGTTTCGACTTAGCGGGCCTTTTCTTTTCTTTTTCTTCTTTTTTTTTGCACTTTGAAAAAGTCGCGTGACATTGTTTGTCTTGATTGCTTCGCGAGGGTTGTGACTGCCTCATTCTTTGGTCGTCGAAGGATAACCATTGTGGTTTTCAATCTTTGGACCTTTTGACTTGGATAACCATTGTGGTTTCGGGTCTTTGGACCTTTTGATTAGCATAGTAGAATGCAACGGATCTTCAAATACACTTTTTTATGAAAGTCTGAACGCTTGGTCTGACTAGCTGACATCTACCCTGCCCCTGGGTTACATGTGAGGGTTTTTTATGTGGAAAGAAACTTCTACTTCAAGGCTCGAAGGGGTTGGCAAGGGTCTATCTTCCTTATATCTCCAGTATTTAGGATTTGAAACAATGCCTGTACATCGTCAACAAGGTCTTACTTGAGAGCACACAATTAGAAACTTTGCGTTTTTGTTTCGTCATTCTCCTTCATAGAATTTAAGCACGACAACTGGTATTGCGATGTACACATGCAAAATTATAAGTGAATGCGAATGAATTTACTTCAAGAAAAACATATGAGTTTTATTATTGCTATCATTCAAAAGTAAACAAATTTCATACATGTAGACAAATGTTTAGCATATAAAAGAAACTACAAATGGAAATGCAGTAAAGAAACTGAATGTTGCCGTAGTTGAGGAGGCTTGGCTCCGTCTGGACCTGTCAGTCTTGGATACTTTCAGTGATCAATAGCTCTTTCACGGACTTGTAATTTTCAATTCGCGGTTGTACCTAACCATAGCAGGCATACTTCTTCTTCTAGCTATTCTGACTCTGACACGAGACGTCTGAAGGAAAAAGTGAAGCTGGGGAGTAAAGTTGCCCCATAAGGTTGCTCGGAAAGACCTGACGATCTTCTGCCTACGTATCTCCATTGACTGATGACCAATGAAGAATCAGAGCGACGTAGTTCCCCTCAATAGGGATGAAAATGAACAATGAAGAAAGGCAAACACATAAATGCCATCACTGAGAGTATTTGAATACTGCTGGCTTTATTTGCGTCATGAATACCCTGGCGTTCTGGGTGATTAACTTGAAGACTTCAGCTTAACGTGAACCATCTGGTAGAATAACCGTGACACCGGTTCCATTATGACTAGGCATCGGATTCTGGAGTACATTTGGGAGAGGAGCAAAATTGATCGCCTTGGAGTCAACTAAGTCCTGTACCTTGTTCTGAAAAGCCCAACATTTCTCAATACTGTGCCCCTGGGCACCTGAATGGAACTCGCACCTGGCATGTGGATCAAAATTCGGAGGTAGATTGTCAGGAGCAGGAGGTCTCATGGTACGAAGCTCAACCAGGTTCAACTTTAGCAGCTCTGGGAGCAATACAGCATATGGGCATGGGACGGGGTCGAGTCTGCGATTTCTCGCTCTCGTTCTTTCTTGAAACGGTCTCTGTACCTATTGTTGCTGACCCTGTGGTCGTTGTTGTTGAACCTGTGGAGTAATAGTCACCGCAGCTACTTGGTGGTAACCCTGAGAATAACCTCTGTCTCGGCCTCTATACACAACATTCGTCTCGCCTTCTCTTCTTCTTTGGCCGTTGCCAAAAGGCTTTCTCACACCAGAAGAACTAGCGTTGCTTGCATCCTGGATCTTTCCCAATTTCAGAAAATTCTCTATTCTTTCTCCAGCAATGACGATATCAGAAAAACCAATGGACGGGCAGGCGTCCAAACGATCCAAGTAAACACATTGCAAGGTGCCCATAAACATGTCGGCCATTTCCCGATCCAGCAATGGAGGTTGAACCTGTGCGGCCAGCTCTCGCCACCACTGGGCATACTGCTTAAAACTCTCTTTAGGTCCTTGAGACAAGTTCTGCAACTGGGTGCGATTCGGAGCCATATCAATATTGTATTGATACTGCTTGAGGAATGCCTCAGCTAGATCTTTCCAAATTCGAATAGAGACCCGACTCAACTTCATGTACCAGCTCAATGAAGCTCCAGATAAACTGTCTTGGAAGAAATGCATCCAAAGTTTCTCGTCATCAGTATGAGCCGAGATTCTTCCAAAGTACGCATGAATGTGAGTCCTAGGACACGTGCTGCCGTTGTACTTGTCAAACGATGGTGCCTTGAACTTTGGAGGGATTCTGACTCCTGGTACTAACCCGAGACTGGTTACATCGATACCCAAGGAATTCTGACATTCCATGGCCTTGATCTTCTCTGACAGCTCTTCATACCTGCGATTGTTGATCTCATTCATGTTACCCATATCCGTATCCAGTAGAGTGAACTGGTCCTCTTGATTGTCTTCTAAACCTGCATTACGTGTTGTGGTCCTATTTGGATTAGGTTCTCCGTTACGGGCAGCGTTAGAATCCACATTCTCAGCCGGTGTTCCCGTATTAACATTCCCATGAGGTTGCTCAACCATCAACCGGAGACGCTCCTGGTTCTGGGCCATGCCAGTTATCATTTCCATGAACTGATCCATCCTCTGTCGGAGCTCATTGAGATCAGTCTGCATTCGATCAGCCATCCTTACTCGGTTTCTTTTAGTCGGATATCGGTGAACGCGTTGACCAGCTATATTGCCTGAAATCAAATAAGTTAGAAACTCTGGGTAACCTGCAAAAACACAAGATATGATATGCAGGAAATGAATGTTATGGCATGTCGATTCATTTTTAGGGCGTCCCATCTCCTGATTCCAGTTTTGTGGGTTTGATGAAGACAGATGCTCTTTTTGCTGTAAATAACAAGCAGTGTTGATAATATAAGGTGTGTGTGTGTAGCAGACGTGTCAAACAATTCCAAGAATACGAAGACCAACGTGTTTTTGCAAATGTGTCAGATGTGTCAGTGATCATAAAGTGAGAGCACACATAATGATAGTAAAGGGATCTTTTTATGATAAGAATTTTGTTGATATAGTCAAAACACCCAAAGCATGGATTCAAACAGAAGTACAATGATAAAAAGATTCCATCAACAGTCCTGATGGTAATCCCACAACATACAAGCAAACAGAAAGATGTCTTTGTCAATGTGATCCTCTATCTAGATCTGAGTCAATGATCGGTCCCGCCTTTGGAACTTCTACCAACTCCTTCGTCTGCACCTGGTTGTCTTCAAACCTCTTCAGCTTCTTCTGATAGCAAATCATCATCCGCTTGTAGTAATCAACTTCTTCTCGGGCTTTAGCAAGTTTTGCATCTTTTTCTCTCAACTTAACGGCCATCTCTTCGTCTTTCTCCTTTAGCTTACTCGCGATCTCTTCAGCTTGAACTTTGTCTTGTTCCTCTCTTTTGACCCTGTAAGCAGCATGTCTCTTTTTCATGTTCTCAAACATCAAGGTCTTCTGATCCAGTTGCCTTCTAGTGTCAATGTGTTCCTTGGAAGAACTTCTAGTAGCAAACTCGAACCTCTAATACCGAGCTAACTCAACCTCACACTGTTTCCTTGCAATAGCATGCCTTTCAGCATCTTCTTGAGCTTTCCACTCAACCTCAAGTCTGGCGTGATTAGCTTTAGCAAGCTCTTGACCTAACTGTGCATTCTCCAATAACAAACCGTCTCTTTCCGTCTTCATCTTGTTGAACTCTTCAATGCTAACTGTGGTAGGTTGTTCAATGACCGTGGGATATAGAAGAGGCGCAGGCCCAAATGGTAACAGTAACACTTCAACCCGTTCTTTTAGCCATTCTGCAAACGGTGGATACATTCGACAATTCCCTACTCCCAAAGTCTTCTTCCCTCTTGTCTTTCGACTATGCCAAGCACTAGAAGCTTTCTGAGCAATCTCGAATCCATCCGTTGATTGGAAGTACAAGGACTCTGTGATGTCCACATCAGCTGGTGGTTCCTTTAAAGCATACCCAAACTGTCTAACCGTGAGAGAAGGGTTATAATTAATTCCCCCTTTCCTCCCGATCAATGGAACATTAGGGAATCCTCCGCAACTATGAAGAATGTCAATGCACCGCAAACCCTGATTAACCCAGACAATGTCCTTTGCTTGCAAACCCATCAATCTCTCCGACCATTCAAGAGTGTTCTTCGTCTTCTCAAAAGCTCCTGATTGTGGAAGAAAGCGTGTGAACCACTTGTAGAATACAGTCGCGCAACAATTCAACATTCCACCCCTTCGCTTCTCATTCTTATAATGCACAAAGTGGTAGAGATCACCTAAGAGAGTAGGAATAGGATTCTTTGCTATGAAAATGCGAATAGCATCAACATCCACGAAGTTCGGCATGTTCGGGAACAAAGTGATTCCATAGATACACAAATCTAAGATCGCATTGAAGGCACTCCAACCTTTTGCCTCAGCTGCTTTGGTAGCCTCATCTAACAAGAAACTCAAATGATATCCTCGGAAGCCTCCTTTGCTATCAATCCGGTCTTCTAATAATGACTTGCTCAAATAAAGAGCAGTTGCTACATCTTTGAAGTCGGGATCAATCTTGGTCCCAAAGAATGGTGCACAGTCCTTCACAGAAACTCTCAGGATGCTCGAATACTCCTCTAATGTAGGTGCCAACACGAAATCAGAAAGTACGAAGCATCTAAGCTGTGGATCATAAACTGTAGCAAAGTGTGCATCCCTCTGAAAGCATAGTCACTGATGGGCTCTATGAAATACAAAATCCACCTGTAATCCTGCTTGAAGACATTCAGAACTTCTGGAGGAGCTAAGGCCTTTACTTTGAGAATTTCTTTCACAACAGGCTGATAAACCTTGTAGGAGATAATACACTTGGTCTTCTTCTTGGATTCCATGCTCATAGATCAATACCCACAACTGGAATCAAGGACGGGATATGCAACCCTGCAAATGAATAAACATGCGTTAGGAATGCAAGTATGCGGATGATGTGATGCAATGCAATGGCATGTGATCACTGTTGCATATACTGGGCACTGTTATACTGCCTTCTGATTTTGCCTGAATACCGACTGTCAAGAATACCAGATCATAAGTATGTGTCGAAAGAAAACCCAAGTATCAAGAACAAGGTAGGTTGAAGGTTTAGTTTTCCTGCAAACCTGTAAACCCCTCCCAATCTCACGGGTAAGCTACTACGGGTCAACATCACGGACTCTCAAAGCCGAATAGCAATAATACGTTCACCATTTCCGAGAAATGGCTCATGTCCAAATCAGGGATTCGGTTTGGCATTATGTACTACTCAGGGAGGCCTCACTTGAATTCCGGAAAAACAAGCATCCCTCATAAGTTCCCGGCTTCAAGCACTGAAGTCGAGAAACAATAGTACATTCATCCCGAAGGGTACAATACTACCGTCATACGACCAGTTGCTTTAACCAGGTTCTTACGAGAGAACAAGGTCATCCTATGCGATTTCCTAGTGGGCCCTCGGGTGCGAATGGGTTTGCCACGAAATGTGGTCTGCCACTGTCACCACTGGAGAGGGTTGTTTCCACTAAGGTCCTCGATGATCGGTTCCCAGTGTTAGCAGCTCAAGTGGGAACATTCTATGGTCTGCCTAGGCAATATAGAACATATCCCAAGAGAGCCTGATCTGGGTGTGGGACTCGTGAAAACTACACGTGCTCAAGACCATGCAAGCCACACGACTGCCCACTCTAAATCCTATGTGTATACTCAAGCCGGGTGTTTGTCTTATCTCACAATAATCCCATCCCGCCAAGGAAAACCAGAACAACCAGTACAGTATATGCCAGTATATGCGACAGTAAAGTAAAGTGCAGAAGGCTGTAAATAAAGCTGTAAAGGAAAGCGATAAACTGTAAACAAAACAGTAAAGCTAAACTAAAGCATAACAGCGAAAGGATAAACTCCCAAAGAAAATAGAAACAGACAAGCGCTAGGATTGACTCTCAAAGGGGAATTTAGAATTTCTAAAAGTCCCCAGCAGAGTCGCCAACTGTCGCTCCCGGGATTTTCATCCTAGTACAAACGCGAAAGTGGCGCGGAAAGGTTAGAGTCGCCAGCCAGACATTTTTATCCCAAAGGAATGGGAAAGGTAATGTTGCACAAACCTAAGGAAGAAGGAAAAGGACGAGGCCTTGCGAACCAAAGATCTGGATACGGAAGTCGGTTACGAATCGGGAAGGTATTAGCACCCCAATCCGTCCGCCGTACCCGACGGGATCCACGCTTATAAGTCTGTTTTCACAGGGTGAGAAATAATATGCTGTTTGACTGAAAGAATAGCTATCTGGAATGAAATGGAAATGAGAAAAGAAATGGAATTAACAAATGGGAATAAAAGGGGAAAAATGTAGGGAAAATAAAGATTGTGCTCGAATGGGCCCTACCCCACTGCCTACGTACCTCATCGAGATAAATGAGGATCAGAGACGCCGTAGTTCGTCTAACTAAGGCTTATACTCGTTTGTGATTTTTAGGATGACGTTGCCATAGCTCTAGCTCAGGTGTTACCGGCTCTGACTCGAGGGTGTTTACCATATCGCTGTTTGAACTGTCGAGACAAGTCATGTTCGTCCGCTAAGAGTATGAGATGAGATGAGAAGACGTGACTTCTTGGTTTGTTGTCTTTTAGAAGAAATGTTTTGAGATTGTATTTATTGAATGTACAACACTAAAGACTATGACACAGGAGCGAATACTTTCCAAGATCGCCCCCAATGGAACGTTTGTAAAGCATCCTAGAAGAGTGAAGGAGACCTCCACTAGTCATTTCCCGTATAGCTTAAGGCTCGTGGCGCATTGTACACCTTTTCCTTTATTAAGTGTTTTTGATTTTATGTTAAGATGAGAAGTGAGACTCAAGTTGTAAAAGGAAAAACTTCTAAGGGAAACTAGACTTACCCTAAGTTAGTTTGAATTTGAATAACGACATCCAAATAGATCATAATTGTTCACTTTGTTTTCATCCTTAGCTCGACACCAATTCTTGAACCAAACATTGATGTCATGATGGATTCTATAATCAACGGTACCTTAAATCACACCTCTTGAATATCTTGGTAATGACCCCTCTTGAAATCAACTTGCGAGTACCAAATAAAGACCTTGATTGCCATTATTCGTTTGGAGAGAAAAACGAGTTTTAAAATATGAAGCAATGCACGACCAAAATAATTTGGCGCAAGGACCCTAATCCACCTGGATGATGCCTGATAGATATGGATAGGATGTGACCTAATGGATGAGGCATATGAAGAAGAAACATAAAGCCAGTTAGTATGATAGATATGAGGGCAAATTTTGGGGTGTTACAATATGGTACTGATATTAACACGTTTAATTAAATATTGAATAATAACAAGAATAAATGTACTATTGACTTAAATATTTTTATAAATAATTCCAAAACAAAATTATTTTTATATAAAAATAATTATACCGTTGATTCAAATATTTTTATATATAGAATAATATATTTTATTTGTAAATTGATTTTAATCAATAATATATTAAATTGTTATTACTAATTAAATTATATAATTTGATTGAATATATCTTCACTATATTTTGTCAATTTAAGATTTTTATTATTATAAAATATTTTATTATCATCAAATATTTTTAAACAATGTCATTTTTTTATAAACGAGACTAAGTTTACTATTGATTCATATATTTTTATAATTAATGTCAAAACAAAAATAATATTTATCATTCTTATCCACGGAAAAAAAATTAGTGATTCAAATCTTTAATTATTATTTTTTAAAACACGGGTACTGATATGACACACATATACTTATATTAAACTATTAATTTAAATGTTGAATAATAACATGAACAAATATTATGTGTTCACACGAGTTACTGATTAAAATATTGAATATTAACAGAAACATGAATGTTATTGATTTGATCAAACTATTGAATATTATTCGAAACATGAAGTTGCTAATCAAAATATTGAATATTAAGAGAATCGGGAAGTTATTAATCAAAATATTGATTATTAACGAGAATATTAAATTACTGATCAAAATATTAAATATTAACGGAAACATGAAGTTACTGATATAAATATTAAACAATAACAGAAACATAAATTTACTAATTAAAATATTGGTACCCGAGGGAATTGATTCTATCTATTTTTCAATATACATTATTATTTTTTATTTACTAATTTTTATTAATTAATTAATTAGATACTTTTTATTTTCAAATTTTAAATATAAACAAATAAATTCTTAAAACAAATATATTTTATTTTAAGAACAAATGCGAGTCACCGATGTGTATCCGTGCGAACGCACGGGTATCATACTAGTTATTTATGAAAAGATTACTTTGTTTGTCCTCATTTTCCATTTTAAATTGAATAATTTAAACTTACAAATTGAAAATTAAATAATACTCCTAACATAAACGGATTGTCCCCCATAGAATTCAAAGTTTGAGTGTGAGGTGTAATTGTAAGTGATAAAGATAATGCAAGATTCATTGGCTAACATATCAAATATAATAAAATTATTTTGGTGTGCAACATGAAATCAGTGATAGGAAAAGAAGGATCTCTTTCTAACGTTCAAGTTAGAAGTTAGATATATGTAATTTTGCAAGAGTGAAGTGAATGAGTTTTATCTTATGGCACATGACAAATTTTTTATATATGGTAGGTGGTTAAAACTAATATATGTTAGAATAAAAAGGTTTTTAAAAAAGATGAGAGAAGAAGAAAAGAGAGAAATACTATAAATTCAATTTGTGAAAAGCTAAATCCTTATTCTATGAGTTTTTATATCATATCACGCCCTTTATATAAGTAATTAAAGCTTAAACCAAAAACTTACAAAATGTAAAATATAAAACTACAAGTTACACTTCGACATAACAATTATATGTTGTATTCGGCTCAGTTGAATACAATTGACTCATACTGCTTCAATACAGTTGAATGCTAATTTTCTACAAAACTATGAATTACAATAGACACATCACATAATTCATGTTTTTAAGACTTCTCATTCCCAATGTTTTTCTTCAACTCGTCGAACCTGAATTTCTTCAGAGGTTTGGTGAGTATATCAACTAGTTGCCACTTAGTCTTGCAATGCTCAAGTTTAAGCTTTCATTACTAACTTGATTCCAAAGAAAATGATAGATAATTTCTACGTGCTTACTTTGACCATGACACACTGGATGATTCATCAGGTTGATAGTTGATTTATTATCGATAAACACCTTCATTTTTCTAGGTTCTATTATCTTGAACTCTTTGAGCAACATCTCTATCCATATTGCTTAACATGTTGCATATGATGCTGCCACGTACTCAACTTCACAAGATGACAAAGCCACAATGCTTTGCCTCCTCGAGCTCCATGAGATTGGAGTGCCTTTGATCAATAATATGTAGTATGCAATACTCTTTTTCTTTTCTTGATCTCCACTGAAGTCTGAATCAGTGTAGCCATATATGTCTGCATTCGTGCTGGTATTCTTTTGTCTTGGAACCAACACACCACGATCAATCGCACCTTTGATGTATCTCAACACTCTCTTGATTGTTGTTAGATGAAATTCTTGGAGGTTTCTCCATGAATATGCTCAACAGTATGACACTTTGATAGATATCTGACATGTTATTGCAAAGATACCTCAAGGATCCAATGATTTGTTTATACATTGTTGCACTCACAAAGTCATCATTTGTTTCCTTCCTCAACTTTGCTCCAGTTTCTAATGGTGTAACGAATGTATTACAATTGTTCATCTTGAACCTCTTCAAGATATCTTGGGCATACTTATTCTGGTGCAAGAACAATCATTCACCCTTGACTTTTTCCACCCTTAAGAAATATGACGAATTCCCTAGGACATGCATTTCAAACTCATGCATCAACTTTGACTTGACTATTATTATCTCTGCTTCATATGCACCTCTAATCAACAAGTCATCTACATATATGCATAAGATGTTTCAACTGACCCTTTCTGTATCATTGACATACACTCCATCAAAATATTTAAAATGGGTCCCATTAGATACCATAATATACCTTAAATTTAATTAGTTTTTAAGGGGTAGAGCAAAGACTTGATCAAGAAAATAGATGGGTTGGAGATTTGAAGAAGAAACATGGGCAGAAGGAGATTTTAAAGTTGTGTCAATGATTATCAGATCATTGAACATAAAAGGGGGTTGCACAGTTGTGAATTGGAAACGTATCAACAAAATCATTTCTCAAGGTATTATGGCTGAGATATTTTTAATCCAAGAATCCAAATTGTCTATTATGAATGAAGGTATTGTGAAAAGTTTCTTGAACAAGGAGAAATTAGGTTGGTCATTTTCCAATTCTTTTGGGCAGTCTAGAGGTTTGATAACACTGTCAAAGGAAGGGAATTTCAATGTCCTGCTAAGTTTCAAGGGTTTTGGTTTCTTAGGGATCAAACTGAGATGGAAAGATTTAATGGTTTATGTGGTTAATGTTTACGCTCCTAGCACATTGGCTCTTCGTAAAAGGATGTGGAAGGAATTATGAGAAATACAAAAGAAGAATTATGATGGGGAATGATGTATAGCTGGTGATTTTAATTCTACTACAAGTCTTAGTGAGAGGAAAAGTTGTTCGTCTGGCCCAGATATTGGAGATGGAAAAGTTTTCTAGATTCATGCTACTCTCCAATTTGGTTGATCCTTTGTGTAAGGGAAAAGGTTTACTTGGTTCAGCGGTGATGGTAAACAAATGAGTCAGATTGATCAGTTTCTTTTATCAGATGTGTTGATTTATAGGTTGGGGTGGTTGGGCAGCTTATTGGAAATAGGGATATTTCCGATCATTATCCAATTTGGTTGGTTTCAAATCATGTTGATTGGGGTCCGAAGCCATTCAAAGTGAATAACAACTAGTTCGAGAATAAACATTGAATTCCCTTTGTTGAGTAGGAATGGAAGAAGATCAAACTAGAGGGTAAGGCCGATTATGTGTTAAAGGAGAATTACAGTTGCTGAAAGTAAGTTTGCGAAAGTGGAATTCTGAAATTTTTGAGCGGATAAATTTAGATATTAAAGAGGACTGCAAGAAAATCAATGTAGCTGATGAACTTCTTTGTAGTTATGATGATGACTTGGTTGGTGATATCGTGGATAGCAGAAGCGAGACGGTACATCGGTTTTGGCGGGATGTTAAAATTAAAGAGAATATGCTGAAGCAAAAGTCCAGGATTAAGTGGTATTTTGAATGGGATGTTAATAGTAAGTACTTCCATTGTGCTATGAGAGAAAGAAGGCTTGGAAATTCAATAGGTATTCTAAACACCGTGGAAGGGCAGATCGACGATGTTGTAGCAATTAAAAGGGAAGTTTTCATATTCTTTTCTAAGGCCTTTTCGGAATCTAATTTCAATAGGCCTACTCCATACGGGATTTCCTTAAGATGTTTGTCCAAGGATGATAATGATTAACTGGAATTTGAGTTTTCCGAAGCTGAGGTCAAGGATTCTTTTTGGGCGTGCGGAGGATCTAAAAGTCCTGGTCTCAATGGTTATATTTTTTTCTTCTAAGGAAATGTTGGCATTTTATCATGGAGGATGTTTTTCGTTTCTTCAAAGAGTTCCTTGTCAATCCGATCCTTGCAAAGGCGATCTCTTCTTCTTTCATCACCATGATTCCAAAGAAATAGAATTGGTTAAGAGTTAATAAGTTCCATTCTATTTGCTTAGTAGGTTGTCTTTATAAGGCGCTTGCTAAGGTTCTTGCTTCCAGGTTAAAAAAAATACTTTGTTCGATAGTTTCACCTTGTCAATCGGCTTTTGTGCTCGACAGAAACCTGCTTGACAGTGTTTTGATAGAAAATGAAGTGGTGGATTATGAGTATAAGGAAAAGAAGGATTGCTTGCTTTTTAAAGTTGATTTTGAGAAAACTTATGACAAGGTGAGTTGGAATTATCTTAGGTACTTGTTGGATATAATGGGGTTCGGAGTTAAGTGGATAAGTTGGATGGAGGCGACAATATTTTCTAGCTTCTTGTCTATATTGGTGAACGGTAGTACGACTAAGGTATTCAAGGAGGAAATGTGTATAAGGTAAGGTGATCCTTTATCACCGTTTTTATTTGTTTTGTTGGCGGAAGGATTACCCGGTTTGGTTAGGAAATCGTTGTCTCAAGGTGATTTTTATGGTTTTCGTATCAATGAGTGTGTTATTGATATTTTTTAGTTTGTTGATGATACATTATTAGTTGATAATGGGAGTTGGAAGCATCTTTGGGCACTTAAATGGGTTCTTAGAGGGGTCGAGATAATTTCGTGTCTAGGTGTTAATTTTCTCAAGAGTAAATTGATAGGTGTGTATGTGAACCCGAATTTTATGTATGCTACATAAAACTTCTTGTCATGTAAAATAGAAGGAAAATAATTCAATTTTCTCAGTATTCCTATTGGAATGAATCCAATGCGTTTCACTTCGTGGAATTTTCTTCTTAGGAAAATTGAAGCTCATATGTTTAATTGGAAGTCTAGGATGTTGAGTTTTGGTGGTAGGATAACTTTGTTGAAATCTATTTGGAGCAGTTTTCCTATTTTCCTCTTTCCGTTTTATCGGGCGCTAGTGAAAATACGTAAGGAATTAACTAGGCTGCAAAATAAATTTGTTTGTGTGTGTGTGGGGGGGGGGGGTGAGAGTCAGATAAAAGGCAGATACACTGGGTTCAGTGGGAGCAACTTTGACTTCCGTTGGAACATGGCAGTCTCCGATTCAAACGGGTGCAAAATTCAATATAAGCTTATTGTTCAAGTGGAGATGGAGGCTCCTAGAATGCAACGATTCTTTTTGGATTCATATTTTACAAGCAATGTATGTTATTTTTTCAGTTTCTGCTTATTTTATTGAAACATGTTTCTTTTTGCTCTACTAGGTGGAAGGATTTGATAGCGTTGGAAAAGAAATACCATGTCGATGTCTTCAACGATAACGTTAAAGCTACACCTTAACTAATGGTAAGATCATTTCCTTTTGGCAAGACTGTTGGATTGGGGAAAGTTGTTTAAAGGTTGCTTTTTCAGATCTGTTTGCTGCCACAATGTTGCCAAGGGCGACGATTTAGGAGATGAGGCGTTGGGAGCAGGACCTCTAGTATTGGAGTGAGTGTGGTGCTCCTAATTTTGTGGCAGGTTCTTCATAGGATAAATATTTCAAAAATTTTGAACTTCTGCAGTTCTACTAACCGGTTCGTAACAGGCCGAATGTGGTGGTATGGAATGATGCATTTTCTGATAGTTACACGGCGAAGTCCGGTTATCGGGCATTGTGTTTGGATCTTCCTGCGCCTATCGTTCCAGACGGTGTTAAGTTTGCATTCATGCATTTATGGGAAATGTTAGCTCCTTACTGGATGAAAACTTTTGGTTGAAATTTATTTTTGAATAGATTCCTCTTAAGGAATTGCTCATTCGTAGGGGCATTATTCCTGCTTCACAATCGGTTTGCATTTTATGTGATAATGAACTGAAGAATTTATTCCATCTTTTCTTCTTGTGTGGGGTTTCTAAGAGGGTGTGAAGGGATATTTTTTATGGGTAGGGAATGTGGATTCTTTGGTGGTTAGTGACATACACGGTCATTTCAAGGTTTGGTTTAATTTTTGTAAATCGAAGAAGGTTAGGAAGGGGAGGGAAGCTTGTATTTGGTTGGCAACTTGTTGGAGCATTTGGGGGTTAAGGAATGTCATGGTTTTTAGAGACGAGAAATGTGTTTTGGATGATCTTGTTTGGAACATAAAATTTATGGTGTGGAGATGGCCTTTTAATGGAGAGAATATTCATTTCAATTATAATTTCTACGAATTTTGCAAAGATCCTTTGCACTTTTTAGATTAAGTTACAATTGGTGTCTAATTTCTTTTGTTTCTTGGAAGTTTTCTCCATTTTTATATCAGGATTCGAGTACCCCTAATACTTATTTTAATCAATCCTTGCACACACAAAAATACTTGACAACCATATGTAATATTAATTTGATAGTACAATATAAATATATAAAACTTATAAAAAAATTATAAAATTTGAAATAACTTTATATATTATTTAAAAAATAGTTTACAAGAAAATGATTATATCTTTTCATAATTTTATTAGGGTTTAGTTAAATATAAATTTAAAATTACATAGTTGATTGGTTTTACATTTTAATAGGAGCCAAGTTTGTTACTATATGAAATTTTCAAGAAGATGGAAAAATAAATTAAAATTTGTAGTGTGGATGTGAGAAAAGTAAAGAAGAAAAAAAAGAGTTCAAAATGAAAACGTAAATAATAAAAATAGAAAATTAAAAATAAATGATAGTCCATTATTTAGTGTAGAGCAAGTTGACATTTATCTATATAAGAAAAAATGATTGGAATTATTTGTAACAATGAGTAGCAAATAAAGATAAAAGATTTTGTAGATAAACATGTGTAGTGTGAATACAAGAAAGAAGTAAAGAAGAAAAAAAGAGTTCAAAATGAAAACGTAAATAATAAAAATAGAAAATTAAAAATAAATGATAGTCCATTATTTAGTGTAGAGCAATTGGCATTTATCTATGTAAGAAAAATTGATTGGAATTATTCGTAAGAATGAGTAGCAAATAAAGAAAAAAAATTATATAGATAAAAATTTGTAGTGTGGATATGAGAAAGAAGTAAAGAAGAAGAAAAAAAGAATTCAAAATGAAAAAGTAAATAATAAAAATAGAAAATTAAAAATAAATGATAGTCCATTATTTAGTGTCGAGCAAGTTGACATTTATCTATGTAAGGAAAATTGATTGTAATTATTTGTAAGAATGAGTAGCAAATAAAGAAAAAAGATTTTGTAGATAAACATGTGTAGTGTAAATATGAGAAAGAAATAAAGAAGAAAAAAAGAGTTCAAAATGAAAACGTAAGTAATAAAAATAGAAAATAAAAATAAATGATAGTCCATTATTTAGTGTAGAGCAAGTTTGCATTTATCTATGTAAAAAAAATTGATTGAAATTATTTGTAAGAATGAATACAAAATAAAGAATTTTTTTTTTTTGTAGATAACAATGTGTAGTGTGAATATGAGAAAGAAGTAAAGAAGAAAAAAGAGTTCAAAATGAAAACGTAAATAATAAAAATAGTGAATTAAAAATAAATGATAGTCCATTATTTAGTGTAGATCAAGTTGGCATTTATCTATGTAAAAAAATTGATTGAAATTATTTGTAAGAATGAGTGGCAAATAAAGAAAAAAGATTATGTAGATAAAAATGTGTAGTTTGAATATGAGAAAGAAGTAAAGAAGAAAAAGAGTTCAAAATGAAAACGTAAATAATAAAAATAGAAAATTAAAAATAAATGATAGTCCATTATTTAGTGTAGAGCAAGTTGACATTTCTCAATGTAAGAAAAATTGATTGAAATTATTTGTAAGAATGAGAAGTAAATAAAGAAAAAAGATAAAAATTTGTAGTGTGAATATGAGAAAAAAATAGAGTTGAAAATGAAAACGTAAATACTAAAATTAGGAAATAAATAATAAATGATAATTAAATAGTTTTATGAAAATGCATAGGTAGAGAGAGAGAGAGAGAGAGAGAGAGAGAGAGAGAGAGAGAGAGAGAGAGAGAGAGAGAGAGAGAGAGAGAGAGAGAGAGAGAGAGAGAGAGAGAGAGAGAGAGAGAGAGAGAGAGAGAGAGAGAGAGAGAGAGAGAGAGAGAGAGTTAAGGTTGAATATAAATGGTTATCCAATGCAACGCAAGAATTGTGATTGTAAAGTAAAGATGGTTGGAATAAAATACATAATGTTTGTAATGTTGTTGGTGTTTGCTATTGCTACAACTATCATAGCGGCTGAAACATCAGAATGTTCACCTCCAAAGGATGCTGCTACAATTTATACAAATTGTAGAAATGTAATCACAAAAATTGGTCCTATTATTCCACAAAAAAAGTTGTTGCCAATCCATGAAAGCGGTTGACATCCCCTGTTTTTGCAAGAATATACCCAAAAGTTTTCAAGATATGGTCAAATCAATAAATTTCTCAAAGTAACTACTACTTATGGATGTAAAATTCCTCCTCCTGGAAACAACTGTGGATGTAAGTTTTTCAGGTTATACTACTTCTCCTGAACTTGTTGGTCATTCTGATCTCATTCTTCACCTCTTCTCAACACATGAACAACAATATTCAAGACACACTAGGCCATCTATGGCTATTTAGAGGCAAATGATGTGAACTGCTTTCATGGATTCACAACAAATTTTTGGTGGAATAATGGGATCAATTTTTGTGATTACATTTTTACAATTTGTATAAATCGCCTTCGATTCACCCTCTCTTCCGCACTGTGCATAGTCTCCGTATTTTCTTCTTCTTCTTCTTCATCGAAGCCATTTTCTTCGTTTATTTTTCATGGCGGGAATGTATCCAGAACTCCAATCACAAACCTCTGTGTTTTCCTATTCAACCAATCACATTATTTTCAACAATTTATGTCGCTAATTTTTTTTATTATTTTCGATCATTTTTGTCGTAGTCAAATTATTTTTTGTTCAATGGTAATTGATATTGAATTTGAAAATGTCAAGTCGAGTTTGTGCGTGCGTGCAATGATGTTAAGTTATCAGATCAAGTGATTCGTGTTTGGAAATCACCAGGAGCCATTTTATGTTCAATTAGGGTTTGGTACGATGGCGTTGCAATTCACACTTAGATTCATAACTATGTCCACTTGTCCATATCCGATTTCTATCATTTCCAATATCCATCATATTGATTTTTGTTAATCCAATTTCCATTTCTTGTTTTTATTAATATTATTTAGATCATCCATTTTTAGCATCTACTCACACCATTGTTTTTTCTTCATATTCTAACCTTTTTATTTTTATTTTTTCATAAGCCCATTTGTACTAAAAATCTCTACCAAAAAGCTCATTCCAATTTATGTTCAATCCATTTACCACATTTTTATGTTATAAAATTTCAAACAAAAAAAATGTTGTTGTCTCACGGGAGTTCACAATCCACGCTAGCCAAATAAATCCTCCAATGTAACAAACCTTTCCACTCATAGACCCCACAACAATTGTTCTCATATCACTAAATTCACCAACAATAATTCTATCCGCAGACCCACACATATCATCACAATAACAACGTGAAAATATTTCAAGAACCCCACCACATTTGTCAAATCTACACAGCCAGCAACACATAACCTTCCACCAACCACCAACATTCTTTATCAATTCCACTCACAACAATCGTACAAACAACTCATCATCCTTATCAAAAAAATCAGCGAAATATTCCTCACCTTCAATTCCCGTTTTCACCTTCTATGATCTCGATATAAAGCACCCTTCACTCATCATGAAAAGAAGCTTGAAAAACCATAAATAAATCCTGCAAAAAACCAACTTCAATAACTTCAAGCTTCACAAAAACAAAGGTTTCTTTTATTCACACCCCAGTTGAACAACATATCCCCCTCTCCACCTGTTTTTTGTAATGGTTTTATTGTTTTGAATTCTGTTGGGCATAACCCATGCATTTTTCTCACTGCACCCATTGTTTCCAGTGCCAACCCCCCTCTCTCTATTTTATTTTTAACTTTTATTATCTTGTTTTTTTATTTTCATAAAGTTAATAATTGTTTTTTTATGTTTATTTTACTTATTTATTTTGTTATATTCTTCTTTGCTAAATTTTGTTTCTCTCTTTGCTTAGAAAAAATGTTAAAAAATATATGTGTTAATAATTTCCTTTTTTTATTATTTTCGGGACGATGATATATTAAACAGTCAAAATATGTTTGATTTCTTTAAATCAGTCAATTTTTTTTTATCAATATGAGGCCTATTTAGTTTAGTTAATTATTTATCGTTTTTTATTTATTTTTCGTTTGTCAAAGTAATAGTTTATTTTATTTTATTTGGTCGATGAAAGTCTAAAAATCGGGATTACCACAAATCTTGGTTAAGACGAGACCATTAATTGTTTACTTTATATTACTTTTTTCATTTTAATGCAATATCGACGCTCGACTCCTCATAGAACGATCCTAACATTGAATCGGTTCTAAGGTAGTTAAAGAGCCATATTTCAACGCCTCCGATTTAATTTAAGGTCCAATGCCTCCGAATAGTTATGACACTTCACACATGCTTCCTCTTTGCCAATACAATGAAACCTTTTATTTCGTGCAATCTTGTGTAATTTATTTTGTATCCCTCCCCCCATTTCATGTACGCACTTTTTTTCCGCTTTATTTATCGATCGATCTCTAGGAGCACCCTTAGGGACTAGTTTAGATCTGCTATAGTTCGCGAACCCTTGGTCCAATGCCAAGTGGTTGCACTCACACACACTTGCACATTATATTTTGGTTATGGTTTCGTTTTCTATGAGCACCCTTAGGGACTAGGAATTAGATCCACCTAACCTTGCGAGCCGAGCGCATTGTGCCTCGCTAATAAATCAACAAATAAACCTCCATTTTCATTCACCCCTAACTTCAAAAAACAAAAACGATTCTTTTAGATCCAAACCCTTTATCCAACGTCAAACGGTCTTAGGAAATAAAACACATTAATAATATGAGAAGAATTGTACGCCACGAGCCTTAAGCAGTAGAAAGGAGGATAGTGGAAATCCCGTTACTTACTCCGATTATTTCGGCACTAGGCGTTTGGACGGATCGATCAGAATAAACTACCCATAGTCTTTAGTGCAATTCAACTCCTAAATCCTTTCATCAAAGAAAGGTAATAAAAACAACAACTAACACCCGTAGTAGGTCGAACTACAAGGAACTGACTTTCTCATTGCACGAGGGAGTACGTAGGCATGAGGATCTCAATCCTTGTAGAGCACCTATGATCAATCTAACTTATAATTCAAACTCATTTCCCTCTAGAAAGTAACTCATTAGGCATAAACATCCTTTCACGCGTGACAACCTAGATGGTTCATATCGAGTACGATGGATGTAAGAGGTGCTAATACCTTCCCCTTGCATAACCGACTTCCAAACCAAGCAATGGTTGCGAAGACCTTTGTCTTCATCCTCTCTTTAGACGATTTTTTATCTATATCTCCCATTTCCCTTTATGGGAATAAATGAGAATTAGGTAGCGACTCTCATGTCTGCCCAGCGCGCAGTTCTTTTATCGCGAGGTCGTATTTTTCAGGGTGCGACAAAATTATTTGTAAGAATGAGTAGCAAATGTAGATAAAAATTTGTAGTATGAATATGAGAAATAAGTAAAGAAAAAAAAGAGTTGAAAATGAAAACATAAATACTAAAATTAGGAAATTAAAAATAAATGATAATTAATGGTTTTATGAAAATGCATAGGTAGAGAGAGTTAAGGTTGTATATAAATGGTTATCCAATACAACACAAGAATTGTGATTGTAAAGTAAAGATGGTTGGAATAAAATACATAGTGTTTGCAATGTTGTTGGTGTTTGCTATTGTAAAACTATCATAGCGGCTGAAACATGAGAATGCTAACCACCAAAGGATGTGCTGCAATGATTCATAGAAATTGTAAAAAGGTAATCACAACTATCAGGCCCTTATTCCAGTTTAAGAAATTAAATTTGTTGTAATCGATGAAAGCGATTCACATCATCTGCCTTTGCAAGAATTGTGGATGTAAAATTCCTCCTCCAAAACTTGTTGGTCATTTTGTTCCCATTCTCCACCTCGTCTCAACATATGAACACCAATATCCAAGAAACACTAGGCCATCTATGGCTATTTAGAGGCAGATGATTTGAACCACTTTCATCGATTAGAAATAAATTTTTGGTATTGGAATAATGGACCCAATTTTTGTGATTACATTTTTACAATTTGTATAAATCGCCTTCGATTCACACTCTCTTCCGCACTGTGCATAGTCTCCATATTGTCTTCTTCTTCTTCTTCTTCTTCACCGAAGCCAGTTTCTTCGTTTCTTTTCCATGGTGGAAATGCAGCCAGAACCTCAATCTCAAAACTCTGTGTTTTCCAATTCAACCAATCACATTATTTTCAACAATTTATGTCCCTAATAAAACTAATTATTTTCGATCATTTATGCCGTAGTCAAATTATTTTTGGTTCAATGGTAATTGATATTGAATTTGAAAATGAGAATTACAGTTTGATTTTCCATAACTACAATTGAAAGTGAACTGAAACCACTTAATACTCTAAACTCTTCTCTAAACCAAATTAATCGATCCAATGAGAGTGGTAAAAACAAAAACAAAAAATTATATTTTCAAAAAAAAAATTATATTTTTGTCATAATTTGTACTATTATCGATGATATATGATATTGCTATATTTTAACTTAAACAAATTATTTTTTTGGCAAAATTTGTATTATTCTCAACCATATATTCATTTCAAACAACCAAATACATTCAAATCAACTATGCACAGCTGGTATCAATTATATGTCCTCCTCTTATGCTCAATACAAATTACTTATAAAATAAATTAATACATTCTCTATAACAATAAATACTTAAAAAAAAAAACACTTTTAAGTGTTTTTCATATTTAATGCTTTGTGAGTAGTGGTAGATATTGTTTAAAATATTAGAAAAAAAAGCACAGATTCAATCAAAAGCATAGATTCAATCAATGTTGTAATTTTGAATGTACATAATTAATATATATATATATATATATATATATATATATATATATATATATATATATATATATATATATATATATATATATATATATATATATATATATATATATATATATATATATATATATATATATATATATATATATATATATATATATATATATATATATATATATATATATATATATATATATATATATATATATATATATATGAGATCATTAAATCATGTGTACCTGAGTCTGCATTAGACCAATTAATATGAATCAAACCCCTCATTTCTTTGTCCGAAACCAACAACTTATAACTATTAATATACTTTGAATACTTTGTCTGTGTATTAGAGTGAATTAGCCGGAAGTAAAATAAGTTGAATTTGAACTAGCTCAATCTTATCTCATCAACTACCTACCCATTAATATCATATACCATCAAACACCCTAAATTACCCTTTAACTAAAATTTCATTTACACTACTTCATGCCCTTTTTGGTAATTAATTAAATCAATATTCATTGACCAATCAGACTTTTGATTTTGTCCACATGGCATCAAGTTTTCAAATTTCAAATATACTTCAATTCCCCCTTTTCAAGAAAAAACCCATTTCTCTCATCAGTTTCAAGTTCAACAAATTTCTCATAAGGTAAGATATTCTCAAAATCTGATTTTTTTTTCTTCCAATCACCTTCATTTATGTTTCACAGATTTCACCTTTAACTTCCTTCTCTGAATCTTAGACTTTTCTCTAAACCTATAAATTTTGTTCCCGATTTATATACTCTGGTTCATCTTGTGCATTTTCCGGTATAGATGGGGTCGGTCATTCTTACAATCCAACCTGCTTTTGTTTCACTGTTTCCAAATGGAATTTTTTTCTTGCTTTTCGTATTGAAAATCGATTTTTGATTCTATTCTTTATAACGATGGTGGTTTTTGTTTTTCCATTTTCGTTAAAATGTTTTATAGTTTCCATTTAATCCTATAAGAAAATACTTTATAGCTTCCATATTAACATGGTGGAAGTAGGTCAACAATGATAACAACTCACTCGTAACAGGATGTTTTCGATAGTTTTTCCTTTGGTTCTGTAAGTTCTTCTCTGTTTTCATGTCTGCATTTGTTTTAAGTGGTGTTTGTTCCTGCTGATATCACATGGTTTTTATTTTGTACATTCATGTCATATAAACAATAATTGGTGTGCACTAATTAATGTAGTGTCTTCTTGTGTATTCCCATTTAAATTTCTTATGTCTTCTTGGGTCCCATTTGAATTTTGCAAGTATTTTGGGACCGATAGCATTATCTTGGATTAATAGCAGATATATGTTAGATATAGGTTGTCTGATCTCAAGTCAATGGTTGCGGTCGTTTTAATGCATGATAGTGTGTTTATTTTAGAATTCAATTTTGTTTGAATCAGTATTTACAATTATTTGAATTTTGATTTAAATAAACTTTTATTTTTGATGTGTTCGGTTTCAACAAATCGAGAAAGTAAATCAGATGACAAGCGATTTTCGGTGTTCACGGGAATGAAGAGACTCCACTTGAGAGTAGATTCACGTGAAGATCGTGTGGCGTGGATGGAAGCTTTACAATCTGTGAAAGATATGTTTCCTCGAATTTTCAACAGTGAATTGATGGCTCCCGTCGACAAGGTAACAATATCATATGGTGCAGAAGGTAATTTCATCAGTTGGTTACCTTCATTGCTACCTCAATTTGTCTAATGTTCTTATATCAATCCTTCTATAGAGAGAGAGAGATGTAATTGTATTAAAAAGAATATCTTGATGTTAAGAAGCAGGCTCTACTTCAAAAAAAAACAGTATATTTTCAAGAAAATATGAAAGAATCACATGCATAACTACTTTTGGAGTAGGTTGGTGATTTATGCTTGATTTCATTTTTGGAGGAGTCTGATTGACTATGTGTATGCTTGTCTATTTGTAGGTTTATGTTAAGAATTCTTGCATTGACTTATATTTTTTTTAATCCCTACAAAAATTCTATTAAGTTTATTGATTAAATACAGTTGCTCAATCCAATTGATGGAACTCGTAGATTTCTCAAAGATAACTCAACATTATATGTGGTAAGTTACAATCAAGACAACTTCAAGTTTCTATTAATACTTTTTAGATTCATTCCATATATTTGTATACAACATAGACAAGTAATCCTTATGTTTTCATTGATACTTTTTAGATTCATTTCATTACATGAGATTATATTTTGACACTAAACATTAATATTCTCCTAGACGTGATGTACCAATTGAAGAAGGGGTTATACCGGATCATACGAATGGCACACCTGTTGAGAAAGGCGATGAGATCCAATGGCAAGTGTTACAGATAAAATTGTTGGCTTAACTATGGGACTTTTTATCTTTCTGAACTTGATTAATGTTCCTTCCTTGCATTGCATATAATATGAATCATTGAATATAACTAATTGTTCAGGTTCTAAGAGATGGTCAGTGGCAAGAAGATGATGCGGCTATTTCAGTACCTGGTGATATAATCAACATAAAGCTAGGAGTTATCATTCCAACCTATGCTCGCTTGCTCCTAGGATACCCTCTTAAAATTGACCAGGCAACTCTTCATTTGTTGACCTGAAATAAAGAAATAGTGTTTCAAGTTTTTTCCTCATTAATGTTTTCATTATATAAATTTTCATGACATAAACTGTAAATAACTGATCAAGAAGAAGTAGGATGGAATATTCATGATGTTTCAGTTTTGTTTTGTGCAGTCGGCCCTTACTGGAGAGTCCTTACCTATCACAAAAAAAAATGGAGACGAGATTGAAGCAGTAGTGATGGCAATATAGGTTCATTCCTCTTTTGGAAAAGCGTCACACTTGGCCAATAATACCAAATTTGTCGGACATTTTCAGAAGGTAACTCTGGAAAATTATCAACATTCTTTAACATACCCTCATTATTAAGAAACATAACCAAACCAGTATGTTTACAAAGGGTATTGCAAAGGAGTAAAAAACTATTTACTTTTTTTTGTAGGTTCTTACCTCTATTGGTAACTTCTGCCTTTGCTCAATACTAGCCATAGTGATGATCCTTGAAATAATTATGATGTACCCTATGGAGCACCGATCATACAAGTAAGGAATTAACAACATTATTTTCTGATAGCATTTACGGTAATTACTTATTATATTAACTACATTTCAGTTATTGTCTTATTAAAAACATTTTTTCCTTTTCACATTTAATATCGAGACAAGGAGACTAATGAACCAAAGGGAGATGCTACCGTGACATATGAGGATCCGCATGTTGTTGATTTGTTAAAAGCTTCTGAATATGTTAGATTTTTGTCTACGAATTGATTAACCCTTTTTGTATAAGTTATTTACATGTCAGTGGTTTTAACTTGTCCAATGCTATTCACATAGACAAGCAGATGTGAACTCATTGATGCTACTATTTGCATTGTTATGCCTTTTGCTTCCAATTTTATTCACATATAGTGTTGATGCCATATCTGTTGATGTTTGGAGTGAATTTACTAACATGACCACTAGACAAGAATATCCTTTAAAAATCCATGTACAAAACTCTGAATCAAACTCATTTTGAAAAGACCTTTGAAAATAATTTATTTGTATCCCTTGAACATCATTAAAGGTAACCTTTGTACATTGTTTTTCAGTCTACTTACTGCCTGGGAAAGTTTTTCCCTTTATACATGTTGTTATGATTCTTACAATCATATCAATCTATAGAATAATATGATGTCTCAGAGACGGGTCTTCAAAAGTATACTATAATAAGAGATGTAACACATGCTATAATTTTAATGTTTTCAGATTTCTACCTTGTACTTCAGACACTAGGAATTGAGTTTTTTTTTTTTTAAATCTTTTTATATCCACACATCTATTTGCTTATATTTTATCTTTAAAATTAATTAATTAATAAGAGATGTAACACATGCTATAATTTTATATGATTTACTATAATCATATAAAATCTAAAAAATCAATAAAAATATATCTTTAAAATTAATTAACTAATAACGCGCAGCAACACGCGCAACCGTGCAGACGCACGGGTCATCTACTAGTAAAATTATTTAAAATGAGACAGCTTTGTTGAATTTGAGTTTGAATTCGATCCAATTTAGAAATTTTTACTGAAATATCCCAAATTTTCTACAAAATTCCCCAAATAATCCATTTTTCAAACTATTTCCCAATCTATCCAACTTTTTGCCATTTTTTAGAGGAGTCTTCATACCAATTGACGACCATGTAGAAACTTTAAGAGGTGTCGCCAATTGGATTGGAGACACCATATACATTCTCCAATCCAATTGACGACTGTGGGTAAAAAAAAGTGAAGGGTCGCCAATTCAATTGGAGACAATGTTTTTTTGTAAAATTTAATTTAAAATAATAAAAAAATCAATTACACCTTCACACCAACAAGGACAACAAGTGATACGACCTAGTGGATGTGGAACCGATGGTCAATATGCCCAACACGGTCGTCATCATTAAATTATGTAATTTATTTTTAATTATTTATTAATATAATCATATTTTTCATTATTTATTAAAGTTTTTTTTATTTTGTTTAATTAAATTTTGCAAAAACACATTGTCTCCAATTGAATTGACGACCCTTCACATTTTTTACACACAGTCACCAATTGGATTTGAGACTGTATATGGTGTCTACAATCCAATTGGCGACACCTCTTAAAGTTTCTACATGATCTTTAATTGGTATGGAGACTCCTCTAAAAAATGACAAAAAGTGATGTAGATAGGGAAATAGTTTAAAAAATGGGTTGTTTGAGGAGTTTTGTTGAAAAATTGGGATATTTCAGTAAAAATTTCTCCAATTTATCGGTATATAGTTAGTTTTGTTCAATTTAATAATTTATTATTATTCCATAATAAAAATATTTACATTATTAGTTTACGCTTACTAAAGAATGAGTCAGAAAAAATTATAAATTATAAATTTTTTAATATTATGGACATTAATTATAATAAATTAAAAATTATATGGATTATATGATTAACCTGCAGAAAAATGTTTCACTTAAGTGTAGAGACAATGCGTTTTATATTTTAAAAACATGAAATCATGAGTTCATTTTCTATGGGATGTTGCCTTTTAAAATATCTGCCCCTGATTACGAGCTAGTATTATTACAATTGTGAATTTCATGTAAATAGCTTTTGTTGTGTATATTGTCCAAATATTTGAAGTCTTTATAACATATATCTATAAAAAAAGAATTACAGTAAAATAAACTAGTAAAGTAATATATAACGGTACCACTTCTCTTTACTCCTTTCATTCAGCACTAGGGCTATAAATGAGCCTCTAAATTCGAGAATTGAGCTGAGAATCGGTCCAGTAGAGCCGCTCCAATGGACCAGTCGAAATAGTCTTCGGTATGATGATAAATATATCTTTTATCCGTATGCAGCACAAATATTCGGTCCATTTATCCAACAAGTAACCAGTTTATGGTGCATATAAATTCTAAAATTTTCATTTCTCCTCTTTTTTCCTTTTTTTTCCATATAGTCTCTCTCTCTCTCTCTCTCTCTCTCTCTCTCTCTCTCACACACACACACACACACACACACACACACACACATTCACATCTCAGTCTATGACTCTATTCTCATCTTTCGACGTCTCTCTCTCCTAGGGCTTCATCTTTGATAATCAGAATACATTGGTTCTTCTGAGGCAAAGTGTAAAAGCTTTAATACAATTGTTTTGCTTGTGTACATTGTTTGCATGTTTGAGGTTTCAAATAGTTCTCTACCTTGTATCAATTTTGACCTAAAGCACTCGTGATGCTTGAGTTCTTGATTTATTGGCCTAAATATTCAGATTTTGAATATAATTTTGTCTTAGGTTTTGATTTGAGGTTCTATTTTGTATATTTTGTTGCTGAGCTGAGGTTGTATTTTGGCCTATTAATAAATTGTGTTGATGATTTTGTAATTCATTAAGGTTCGGCCCAAAGTTTTGATTTGAGGTTATATCTTGTAAATTTTGTTGTTGAGGTTTTATTTTGGCCTAATAATAAATTGTGATGTTGAGGTTATATTAAGAGGTTCTCTCTCTATTTTGTTTTCGTATTCTATTATTGTTTGATTGATATATTTTTCTTTGTGTCATGTCATTTCAAGATTCTTCATTGATTCTAACCATGAATGATCTTATTGATATTAACATGTTGTTTGATGGGGAAGATGAGACAATGGATGGAGGAAATATAGAGACTGATGATATGCTTGATTTGGAACTTCCAGTTCCAATTCCAACTAATGTGACCACCCAAAATACATCTGCTACACAAAATACAACTACAACTCAAAATACAACAACTGTTGATGAGCCAACCCTTCTAGTTGACCCAACTCAGAGTTCATAATGCCAGATAAATGCCTTTGGTAAAGCTCCTCATCCCAAGAAATATGTTGTTCATACTGAGATGGTACTTATTGAGATGCCTGATGGTGCTAAGAAATGGAAATGCAAATGGCATGGTAAGCTT
Source organism: Lathyrus aphaca (assembly GCA_963966055.1). Classification (NCBI taxonomy): domain Eukaryota; kingdom Viridiplantae; phylum Streptophyta; class Magnoliopsida; order Fabales; family Fabaceae; genus Lathyrus; species Lathyrus aphaca. The sequence goes on from OZ014525.1 coordinate 145,946,810, forward strand.
TACACTTATGATGTGAAATGGAAAAGTACTTCTGATGGTAAGAAACATTTAGAAAATTGTATTCAAAGAAAGCTGAGGTTAAGAGGTAATACTGACAAAGAAGTTGCACAATCTAGGTTAAATGTAGTTGTTGATATTACTTCTAGTTTGGAAACTTGGAAATATAATCATGCTATGGTTAGAGAAGTTGAAGCTCATATGATTCTAGGTCATGAATTTTTTTATGGAAGGTGTTATTTTTAATGAATTTCTTAGAGAAATTTATCCATGGTACAAAACGATTACTAGACAACAAGTTAAGTTTGATTGTAAGACATTTTATGAGGCTAAGAGAGTTAAGATGAAAAAGTATATGTCTTTGATTAACAGGATCAGTCTTACAACTAACCTCTGGTGGTCTGGTGAACAGAAAATTGGTTACATGAATGTGACTGGCCATTTCATTGATTCAATATGGAAGCTTCACAAAAGAGTCTTATCTTTTAAGAATGTGTCACCCCCACATTCTGGTGAAGTTTTGTGTATGGAATTGATTAAGGTGATGGATGATTTGGGAATAAGAGATAAGGTTGTTTTTATTTCTGTTGACAATGCTAGTGCCAATGATAACTGCATTGCTAGATTGAAGAGGGATTATTCTGGTAGGATAAATCTTCCATTGGATGGTAAACTATTTCCTGTTAGATGTTGTGCACACATCTTAATTTTTTTGGTTCAGGATGGTCTTGATATGATTAAGGTGATAGTTGATAAGATTAGGAATGGGGTCAAATATTTGTTGAATTTTGAAACTAGGTGCACAACATTCAAGAAATTTGTTGATGACTTGCAACTAGAAGGCAGGATGCAAGTGTTGGATACTAAGACAAGATAGAACTCAACTTGGTTGATGTTGTCCACTTCTTACCATTACAGAGAAGTATGTCCTAGATAGTAAGATGTTCATCATATTTTCAAGTTTCTAGAGGTTTTTGTTGATGTGACATCAATTATTAGTGGCACATCTTACCCGACTGCTAGTTTGTTTTTGAATGAGCTTTACAGGGTGAAGGTTTTACTTGATAAACCCCCAAGCATCACAAATAATCCTCAGCTGCAAGCACTTACTAATGAAATAAAGTTGAAGTATGCCAAGTATTAGTCAAAATATAATACATTGATTTCTATTGGTGTAATGCTTGATCCAAGGTATGTACATTTTCCAAGTTGATAGTTAATTAAGTTGCCATTGTTTATACCTTAGGTAGCTAATATTCTTCTTGGTATGTTGCCTTGTGATTAATTGATGTTGCCTTGTGATTAATTAATGTTGCCTTGTGATATTTAGCCTATGATGAAATTGAGGCTTGTGTCTGTCTGGTATATATTTTCTGCGTTGTGTTGGAGCATTTGAGTTGATATTTATCCTATGATGAAATTGAGGCTTGTGTCTATTTGGTATATATTTTCTGCAATATGTTGGATCATTTGAGTTGATATTTAGCCTATGATGAATTTGAGGCTTATTATGTCTGGTGTATATTTTCTGAAATTTGTTTGATCAATTGATGTTATTTTGCCTATGATGAATTGAGGCTTGTATCTGTCTGGTGTATATTTTTTGCATTATGTTGGTGAAATATATGATATTCAACCTATGATGAATTTGAGGTTTATTCTGTCTTGGGCATATCTTCTGCATTCTGAATGTGAGTAGTGACATCAATTGTGCCTAGGATTACATAATGTTACCTTGTGAGTTGTGTCTTAATTGTGCCAATGATACAATATGTTGGATCTGCTTGATAGGAATCATGATTACAATTCTGTCTGAGGCCAATTATGTTACCTCCTTGTGAGTTGTGACATTAGTTGTCTCTGATTCCAATTATGTTACCTCCTAATGACTTTAGTTACCTATGATGAAATCTGATTCTGAGGCCAAAAATACCTTGAAAATAAACTGTGCAAATAGGTTAGATATAGATCAATTTAAGTTGGTTGACAACTCTACTTGTTCAAATAGGTATAAAATGATCTTCATCAAATGGGTATATCCTTTCTTGTATCAAAATGCCACTCAAGCCACTGCCTATGAACACGAGTTGGCAACCAACTTAAAAACTTTCTTCCAATTGTATCAAGATACCTTTAGAAATTGTTATTAGTAGTTCTAATTCAAAATCTGATCTTGAATTATATCTTGAGGATTATCCCTTGAAGGTTCCCCCAAACGCTAAGTTTGATGTTTTAACTTGGTGGATGGGGAATGAAGCTAAGTATCATGTTCTTAGTAAATTAGCAAAGGATATCCTAATTGTTCCAATTACAATTGTTCCTTCAGAAGTAAATTTTAGTGTTGGTAAAAGGGTGATTGATCCGAAACGATCTTCTATGAAAACTAAGACATTGAAATGGTGCTTTGTGGAGGTGATTGGGTGAAGGAGAAATATTGTATTAAAAAGGGATGCATTGCTAGTATTGTAGGTATTTTTCATTGTGGTCTATTTATATTTGATTAATAATTTTCATTTAGGTTGCCTTGTTTAATTTATATTTTTTCTTTTGTAGCTTGAAGAACCTCAAAATGAACTTTTAACATATCATTTTGGTCAGGATTCGGGTGTCACTTCTTCGACAACAACAACTTTGTCATGTTGTTTTGTTGTTTTGTAATGAAAATGCCAATGACGAAATTGTTCTGAGGCATCTTTGATAATTGTAATTCTGCATTTTGATGTATTTTGAAACCAATGATAAATATGTTTTGTAATCTTGTACAAATTTATGTTTTTTGGACAAGTATTTAAGTTTTAATGCATAATTATGAATCTGATCTTGAAATATATTGTGATTTTTTGGCAATAAAAATACTAATTGAATTTATGCCTTATTTTTTAGTGATCAGGGTACCCGAACCGAAACAACTGGATTGGTTTCAGATATCACATAGAAATAACCAGTTATCTGGTCTGGTTTATCCGAAAATTTTGGACCATTAACGGTTCCAAATTTGTCCCCATTACTGTTTCGGTTCGGTTCTGATTTACCCGATAGGGCTATCGGTCTAACTATTGGTACCATCGATACCCGGTCCGGACCGGACCGAAAACAACTCTATTAAGCACATATGTCAAATAAACCTTCTCTTAGGAAACTAAAGTGAATGGATTTAGAACATTATTTTCACATAATCAACAAACCACCTAACATTCCATTTTCACCTTTATGTGACCGATTAACTTCTTTAGGTGACCAATTGACTTCTTTGTTATCCCAAAAAGTTGAAGCTAAGACATGCTTGAATCTTTTTTTAAGCAAGTGATATAGTAAACAAAAGAAGTACAAAGGGTACCCCACCTGATTACAAAATAGGGGCCAAGACAGTGCTCACCACAACAAAAAGATATTACAAACCAAATTGCACTTAAGACAAGAAAAACAAGGGGTCCTTGTCAAAATTGTATAAGTTGCAATTGAGGTGAGTAATTTTCCCCAACATAGACCACATCCATAATGATATCATAACCTTTCAAACTATATCTATAATGTTTCAAGACGAATCACAAAAAAAAAATTTGTTCCTAACCAACCAAATGTTCCAACAAACTGCCAACTATATACAACTTTCTCCCCCTTTCGCAAATTTTCTCGATTTACAAAAAATGAACCACTCCAAAAAGCTACCCTTTGAGTCTTTATCAAATACTTCCATAAAACCAATCCAACCAGAGATTTCCTTCCAAACCAAATTAGCCATAATACAATTTAACAAAACATGTTCTAAAGTTCCGGGAACCAAAGAGCAACAACGACAAACTGTATCACTAAAATCATTAACAACGGATATATGAAACAATGATACCTTAGTAGGAAATCCGTCCAAAACACTACATCAACCAAACGCCTTGATTTTGAAAGGAACCATCATTTTCCAAACACATTCTAAAGTCGAGTCATTCCGACTAAGAGGACCTAAAGGGATGAGAGAAGAAAAAGCCAAACAATAATACGATCAGACTGAGAAACATCCATTACTCTCACAATTCCAAATCACTGAATCCTTTGCATCCAACTTCGGATGAAACAGAATCAAAAAATCAGTTAAAAACTGAACTTATGTAGCTGTCCCGAACACATCCCCTGCTGAAGGAACCACTTCAGCCCGCGAAACCGACTCTACTGGCTGAACGATGGGAAAATTGAAAAGGAGCACATTCGATTCTGAGCCAACTGTGATAGGACGACCCTTGAGAGTATCCGAAATGCCTTATATTGCTAAGACAAAAACAGCCAACGCAGGTACAACAACCACAAGGCCTTCAGTTGCCGAGACAGAAATAGGCAATGTTGGAACCTGAAGGAAACCAAAACTAAAGCCAGAAACTGCTGTTGCAAATGGTTTTGGAGTTGACTGATTCTATTGTATATCCAAATCATGACAACCAAAATACCCCCACCTCCATTGACCCTCCACCTAACCTCCCATCGACGCAACTGAAACATTATGCAAAAATGACACTGAATACACATATGGAAAAAGGTGTGAAAGAGAGCCCCTCCCCATCTAGTCATCCGTCTAAAATAAGAATCATACCTATAGCCCAAAACAACTTTGCAATTATCCACTAAAAAGTCGTCCGAACTCGATTTAGAAAAGGAAAGTAAATCCAAAAATCAATAGGAAGACGAAATTCCCATGTTAACAAGAGAACCTCCGTCCCACACCATCAATAGAATATCCTCGTATCTAGCCTTTAAAACTCGAAACCATAGATCATCTGAACCGAGAATAATTCTACATCTCCATTTTTGGAGAAGAGCCTTATTGAAAACGTCCAATATTTTTAAGTTTAATCCTCCATTGATAAAAGGCAAACATAGAGATTTCCAATTAATCAAATGAATCCTCTATTTGGAATCCGAGCTACCTCAAAGGAATCTAAATTGAATCCTCATCATCTTATTCCAAAATTTCACTAGAGCTTTGAAAAAGGTGAAATGAAAAATAGCCAAACTACTAAGTACTGATTTGGTCAAGGTATTTCTTCCATTGTAAGACAAAAACCGCCCTTGCCAAGATGAAAGTCTTTTACCAAATTTAGTAAGCAAAGAGGTCCAAGAGGAAATCCGCCTCGGATTAGAGGCGCTCAGGATCCCAAGGAAAGAAAATTGATGGGATTTCGTTCTACAAGAGAGAAAAGTCGTCGCCACCTCAAGAAAACTCTCGTTAACATTAATTCCGATTAGTTTTCTCTTGTGAAATTTAATACCAAGGCCGATACTAGTTCAAACACTCTAAACACGGCCTTGATTTCCCACACGTGTCTCCATTCACCGTCACCCACCAATAAAGTATCGTCTGCATATTGAAGAACATCAATAAAACAACTCTGATTAATGTTGAAACCAGAGAAATCACCTAAAATTACTGAATTCCGGATCAACCCCGACAATCCCCCCCGCAACCACCACAAATTACTGAATTCCTGGCAATGTGGATTTTCATCGTCACCTCTCAACGGGGAATATGCGTCGTTTCCAGGAATTTGCTTACGTCGGGGTGAAGACCTCGATCGGTCGATCTTGTGGCGTATCCTGGACTTATTCTTCTTTGATTCGGGGGAGCGCCGACCTCGCCGAGGAGGAGAACGCCCCCGTTTCTTCGCAGCTTCAGGACGTTGCCTATCTCATGTAGCGCCTTCTGTTCCCGTCGGGGGTGATCTACCTGTCGGTCAGTTTCTAGAGCCATGATCCTCTCATGCTGCTAGTAGAGCATGTGGTTGGCCTGATTGAGGGCGTTGAACATAGCTATCATGGTGACGTCCCCTTCGACAGACACCGGGATAGGCTGAAAGGGGGCAGCTGGCTGAATCTGAGACTGAGGTTGTGGAACCCCATTATCTTCAGGTTCAGGCGATGGGGTAGCAGGTTGCCCGTCCCTGGGATCAGCTTCGTTGTATTTTTGGTTGTCCTCTGTCGTGTAATCGACGAGGGGAATGTCGTGGTTGTCACCGTGTTTTCCGGCCATACTGGAAGGATGGAAGACAGATTGGAGCTTTGATCTTCTGTTGTGGAAGATAGAGATAACTAGATTCCCACATACGGCGCCACTGATCTTACCTGATCAGAAAGGTCTTCCAGGGGTCGATCAGGAACAAAGTGAGGTGGGAGAGAAGGGGTGTACCTGCAATACACTCTGAAGCTTAAGTGATATTGGGTACACAATAATGGTAAAGAGAGAATGAATCAGAATACCCGACCCTTTAGTGAAAAAGGGTATTTATAGTGAGCCCCAGCGCTGGGCCAAGGTCCTTTCTTGGGCTGGATTAGTTAGGCCCAAGGAAGAACTAGCAAGGTACGCGTAGGAGCGTGTAAGACCTAGCACGTGGCCTTTGACCCTAGTCCAACTGTCCTTATCTTTCAGGAGATAAAAAGGGGAACGGTTGGATAACGTGGCGCGCGAGGGGAAGACGTGGTCTCCCAGGCGCATATGTAATAGGTCGAGGTGGTTGCCCGACCTCTTCGTGGGATGCTCGTGGCATTTACTTCTGCCCGAGTGTTATATGCATCTGCCTGACGTAACGGGGCCTTGGTCTTAAGGGGATTTGGGCCTGAGCCCAACTATGTCTTGGAGGCCCAGTCCAGAACACCTACTATAATAAACATAATTCGATTCATCAATCTACTTAAGCAAATGTTGTATTTATGTTCTACTTCCTCTGATTTTTTCCTGAATCTTACTCTTATGTTTATATATTTGGGTGGTTCGAGTCACATTGTTTGGATCTCGCTCTTGCAAAGACAACAATATATGTCTTGGAGGAACACGATGTTTGACAAATCTAAAATATGTTGTTAGTCATCTTCAGTGAGCCGACTAACAAACGCATGACCTTCAAATCTATCAGGTAAGCCATGGTTGTGAACTCCACATTTTACATCAATTTTCCAACCAGAACCATCCTTTGAAGGTGTTGATCTAACTTTGAAAGGACACTCACATCTTTTGGAAGCACTTTGTGTTTCACTTTCTCTTTCTTTGTCCTTTCCACCTCTATCGCAGTCAAATATCACTTTGTCACTTCTTCCTCTCTTACCGATCTTTGTGTCCGAACGGGTGATTATAATAGTAACCCTATTTCTGAGTCCAATCTCCCTGATCCATCGAGTCGTCTCTTCTCTTGTAGGAAATTTTTTTGTAGTAGAGAATATCTCTGTAGTATCTACTTTTGAGTCATCCTTCGCGCATATCATCAAAGGCAGATTCTTGTATCCTAAAAAAATTGTAAATATTATAATAAAAAAATTTTTAAAAAAAATTATACGAACCGGATAACCCAACATAACTAGTTCCGATTAAGAAATTCCAAAACCGGATAACACAAGCGTGTTATTTTCGGTTTGTAAATTTCTGAACCGGATAATCTACCCATTGTACTTTCTGTTCGTCTTGTCTAATGTCAAAAAATATTATATTTTTACTCTGACTTCGTGGTAAAATTTAAAAATAATTAATAGACAAAATTGAAATTTTAGAAATTATATCGGGATATAGAGATAAATGTAGGAGTACAAGGTTTAATTTTCTAAATCTTTACGTTCTATATTTTTTTTAGACACATTCTTCCTCTAAAGTGTTGTACAACTAGAGATATTTAATATCTTGTATTTTTGGTGCATTTCTTTTGCTCTCACTGATATAATACATATTGCTTAATTATTAAAAACAAAATATCCGCCCCTGATTACGAGCTAGTATTATTAGAATTGTGAAATTGCATGTCAATGGCTTTTGCTGTGTATATTGGCCAAATATTTGAAGTCTTTATAACATATTTCTATTGAAAATTTTACAGTAAAATAAACTAGTAAAGTAATATGAACGAAAACATGTAATAACTTTTTTCAACCAATAATATTGAGATTAATGATTGAGCTTTAATCACATAATTATACACACCAAATTAACAAAGCAAAAAACCATAGTAAATAATTAAAGAGACACACAGCATTATTCATTATATAGAAAATGATTCCAAGATAGTAGATGAAGTTGCATGTCTTGAATATCGCTCATAACATGGCAGGAGAACGACGATCAGGTGTCTGATGAGGAAAACGAAGAACACGAGGACGAGCCGAATGGCGAGATAAAGGCGATGGAGGCGGATGAGGAGAATTGGGAATAAGAAGCTGTGGAGGAGCTGGAATAGCATAACCTGAAATGAAATAATTGCACACCGTTAGAATTAGAGTTTGACCTAACTCATTTTACAAAACCGATTGATAAGGTGGGAAATATCATTCTGTTTAAACCCTTTTTGAATTATATATTTATCCAAAATTATTAAAGAAAATAAAATAGAACTTACTTCCACACTTGGTTCCTGGTGGAGGAGTTTTGCATGCACAAGTAGTAGCTGCATACACAAATCTACTCATGCTAAAAATAGTTTCAAATTCAATGGGTGGATTGTGGCAGAAGCAAGAGATATTAACCATTTTCATGGCTGCACAACATTGTTTTGAGGGTGGAATTTTTGGTCCAAACCTTTTGATGTATTTTGAGCATTTTGGTAAAATTAATGTTGGTTGATTGGGTGATGAGCAGTTTGATGAATCAGCAGCAGTGATCCCTAACAGTAGAAAGCATGAAACAAACACAAACATTGCAAACCCTAAGTATCTAATTCTTCCCATCTTCATAATTAGAGGATTTCTTGTAGTAATAATATTGAAGCATTGGAGTACCATTAATTTATATAAAAACTTTGGCATGTGTATGAACTTTCATAAAACTAATTTAATTATGATTTTTTAAATTTTTGGTAATTTTGGTATTTACGTTTTCAATTTGAATTTTTCTTTTACTACTTATTTGTCAAATTGACACTACAAAAATTAATGTAGAGATAAGTAGACATACTTTAAAAGTAATAGGTTAGACGTTTGTTTTGTTTTGATAACCTTATACTTTTCTAGGAATTTTTAAAGTATTTTAGATAACTATTTTTCGAAAAATTCTAATGAAAAATAGCTTTACATTTACTATACAATTGAGGATAATGTTTGAAAAAATTGCATTTTGTTTCTTAAAAATAAATATTTGGAGATTCCTTTCCCTATTTATACTTTCGTCATATGGTTGGTAATTGTTTTACATAGTAATCATAGGAAAAATATATGCCAACTTGTGACATTGGTTAAGTAATCAAAATAGAGTGTGTTAATAGAAAATAAAATATAAAATGTCATTTGTTAACATTTTGATCTTTTAATGTGTTTTTTGTTCGTTTTTATATAAAAATAGTCAATTTAATTTATTAAATTTCAATAAAAGTGATATTGAAGACGTATTTACATTTTTTATATTACGATGACATTAACTCACACATTTGATAACAAAAATGATTGTTAATTACATCTTTTTAAAAACGATTATTAGTTTTAAGCATGAAATTTCCATCCCAGATCAGACTAAGGGTTTAAGCATGAAATCAGGTGATGTTGAAATAGAAAAACTAAGAAAGTGAGGATTTGAACTTATAGTAGGTCACGATGGAAACTCATATGTCATTGTGGAGACATGGTTGTTCTTCAAAGGATAAATACCGTTAAGAATATGGAAAAAATTATGGGGTTGTCCAAATAATAAGGTATCCAAGCTTTTTAATTTTTGTTTGAGGTTCATCTTGTATGTATATTTGAACTCCAAATAATAAAAATTTCATGGATCTATGCAAGTTAGGTGTGGTTACTTTGGTGTTTTTGATTATTATCATTGTATTAGTTTTTAGAATGAATTAGGTTATTACGAAGAATAACTTAAAGTTTGTTTGTAACAATTCTCTAAAAGTTTGTACTAGTTGATCTTAGTTGAGCTTAAAGTTTGTTTGTAACAATTGTCTTAAAGTTTGGATTATTAAAAAATTGGCATGAATTTGTATCAGTTGAACATGTTAAGAGAAGTTGTAATTTTAGGCATGACCTCTTTGCAATATTTTGCCCTGTAATTTTGGGCATGACCTATAATGTTTGTGTTCTGGGCTGGGCCGAGGCATTATGTACCGCGCGGCCCAATGCTCGTCAGGCCCATATCCAAACGACCAACCTCGAGGACACCTAGGATGAAGGACCATTTACCCAAGGAACACTTCCTCGCCGTTTCCAACTACGTGTCGGGCAAATAGCAAGATGCCCGTCTTCCGGTCTCCGTCCCCAAATTGTCAACCCACATCACGGGCATCCAGGTCGTGTCGGGCAGAGCCATAACAGCATCTCACTTACCACGTCATCCAACTCCCCTACATTATCTCCTTAGGGATAGGGGCAGTTGGACCAGGGGGCAGACCTTGGTCTAGGTCTTAACGCTTCTCACGCGTCCCCTGGCAGCTCCTCCTTGGGCCTAGCTAATCCAGCCCATTAGGAGCCTTGGCCCAGCGCTGGGGGCTCAATATAAATACCCCTTTCATAGCAAAGGGGCAGGTATTCTAACTCACACTCTGATAACCTTTTTTCTGTACCTTTTTCTGACTTAAGCATCGGAGCACCTTGCAGGTACACCCCCCTCCTCATTTCATTCTTTGGCCCAGTCATCAAGATCTTGGAAGGCCCTCCTGATCAGGTCAGATCAGTGGCGCCGTCTGTGGGAACCTAGCTATCCCCATCTTCATCAAAAGAGGATAAAAGCTCATTTATTTCTGTCCTTCCAACATGGCCGGAGAACAACCCAGCGAGCGCAGCCGTCCCCTCGTCGACTACAATATGGACGACGGCCCGCCATCCCATGAAACAGACGCTCGAGACGGTCGTCCAGCCACCCCGTCTCCAGAGCCCCAAAACAACGGGGATATTCCTCATGCTCACAACTCAGGGGCAGAGACATTTCATCCCATTCCCGTCCCCGTCGAAGGAGACGCCACAATGATTGCCATGGTAAATGCCCTCAATCAGGCCGGTTCTATGCTCTGTCAACAGCACGAACGAATCATGGCCCTCGAAGCCGAGCGCCAGGTGGCCCGACCCCAGCCGGAAAGGAGGACACAGCAACGTTCAGAACCAACAAAGAAGCGAGGACGCCGCTCCCCAGAACCTCACGTCAGCAGGGCGCGCGCCCGTCGTGACGGGGGCCGAACAGGAGCATCACCAAGGCACGGGCACAGCCCCGACACCAACGAACTATCTCCCTTAAGGAGCGACGAGGAAGACCTGCACTGTCCCCTATCGCGGGCAATTATGGAAGCTCCACTCCCCAAAGGCATGGAGAAACCGCCCAATCTAGCTGTATACGACGGGACTACCGATCCCGACGATCACGTCGACAACGTTAATGCGATGCTTGACTACCGCAATGATATAACCGGGCACCTCAAGTGCCGACTGTTCTCAACAACCCTCAGGAAAGGGGCCATGGCCTGGTACAAAAGCTTGGCCCCTGAATCCATCACGTCATGGAGAGTCATGAGGTCCATGTTCACCAGGCACTTTACAGCTTCCCGTCGTCACCCCAAAACTGAGGCGACCCTTGAAGCCATAGTGCAGAAGAAGAATGAAACACTGCGCTCGTACATCGAGCGATTCAACCAGGAAGCTGTAGAGGTGGATACCACCGAGCATATGAAGAAATATCTCCTCGAAAGAGGTCTGTTGCCCGGCAGTGAGCTTAGCAGAGCCGTCGGGATCGAACCTCCCCGCACCTTGAACGAACTCCTGCATAAGGCCCAGGCCTACATCAGATACGAGGAAAAACAGGTGGCACACAACGCCCGCAGCGGACGTAACGCTGGGGAGATCGAGCACTCCAAACGCGAGGACACAAGCGTCCCCCGTCGCAACGGGGACAAGCGAAGAGAAGAAAGACCTCGTGAGCTCCGAGAAGGAAGAGGCCCCGCGGGCAGATATAGCGAGTACACTTTGCTAACAGCTCCTCGAGAGCGTATCCTTGCAGAATGTATCAACTCCGAATTTAAGCAGGGCAGGGTCAGGTTCCCAAAACCGTCTGCGCCAAAGCCCCACACCGACAAATCAAAGTACTGCCGGTTCCACAGAAGTCACGGGCACGTGACCGAAGACTGCGTCCACCTAAAGGATGCGATAGAAATTTTAATCCAAGAGGGGCACCTGAAGCAGTATACGAGGAAGAACGAAACTCCCAGACATGACGAGCCAGAGAAGAAGAGACCCCGGGAAGAAACGCCCCCTGACAACTCTCCTTATCAAGTGGCCCTATGCGTGTCACGCCCGGAAGACTTCTTCCTCCCCGAACCGTTGCCCGAAGGCAAGATCGCTGCACTCAGCCCCTGGGAAAACTTCCCAACCACACTGGTGATATCAGGAGGGGGAGTCAACGGGGAAGCCGCTGCCCTCTCTGTCAAACGCAAGTTCGACGAACTCCTATTGACTGCCCCCGAGCAGAAAGCGACCTTGACAAAGTACCGCGGAAAGTCAAACCCTATATCTTTCTTCCTGGAGGAACTCCCGGGCGGATCCCCGAACTCGGGCATCCCACTATTGATAAGGGCAAAGATGGCCCAATTCGACGTACGACGCATCCTGGTCGACCAAGGCAGCTCAGTGGATATCATGTACGTCCACCTCTTCAAGACTCTGAAGCTGGACAAAACCAACTTAGCCCCCTACGTCGGATCAGATCTCCAAGGATTCAACGGAGCGACAACCAGACCGTGGGGATATGTGGAGCTCCTCGTCACCTTCGGCGAACAAGAAACGGCCAGGGAAGTCAAAATCCAATTCCTGGTCGTAGACTGTCCGTCTCTCTACAATTGCATCTTTGGACGTCCGACACTGGCCGAACTCACCGCGGTTCCATCCACCGTCCACCTGAAGATGAAATACTACACCAAATTGGGACGTGTGGTCACCATCCACGGTGACATCGAAGCAGCTCGGCGATGCTACGACGCCGCAGTAAAAGGACAGGCCATAGTCAGCACGAAGAGCAACTGCAACAACAAAAAACTCAGGACCGAGGATCCTACCCGGGGAGTCAATGCCATCGACCTCGACTGCCGCATCGGGCTGGACGAGACCGAAGAGGGAAAGTTCCCCAAGGAACGCTCTCTCGAACACCCGGTCCGACCAATCCCCGACGGAGAGTTCGAGCTCATTCCCCTCGGGGACGATCCGGAAAGGACGGTGAAGATAGGTAAGGGACTACCCGAGGAAACCAGAGAGGAACTCGTGGCATGCCTCAAGGAGAACTCCGACCTCTTCGCGTGGAATGCCGCAGAAATGCCCGGGCTGGACCCCGAGATCGCGTGTCACAAGCTAGCTTTAGACCGGGCAGCCAAGCCCGTAGCACAGCGTAGGCGCAAACAGTCGCCCGAAAAGGCAGAGGCTGCCGAGCGAGCTGTAAAAGACCTCTTAGAGGCAAATTTTATTTCTGAAGCCCAGTACACAACCTGGCTCTCTAATGTAGTCCTCGTTAAGAAAAATAATGGAAAATGGCGTATGTGTGTTGATTATACTGATCTTAATAGGGCTTGCCCGAAAGATGCGTTCCCCCTCCCTAATATAGACATGCTCGTTGACAACTCTGCAGGTTTTAAACTCTTGTCCTTTATGGACGCATATAGTGGATACAACCAGATCCCTATGTCGCCCACAGACAAGAAACACACAGCGTTCATGACCCCAACGGGCAATTACTATTACAACGTGATGCCGTTCGGGCTCAAGAACGCTGGCGCTACATACCAACGCATGATGAACAAAGTCTTCAAGGACGAAATAGGGGACATGCTCGAAGTATACATGGACGACATGATCGTCAAATCACACGAGGAGGTCGCCCATGCTCGACACCTTACGAAGGTGTTCGAGCAAGCGAGACAGTGTAAAATGAGGTTCAATCCCGAAAAATGCACGTTCGGCGTACGGGCAGGAAAGTTCCTCGGTTTCTATCTCACCGAAAGAGGGATAGAGGCCAACCCCGACAAATGCCGGGCGTTCTCGGAATTTCCGACCCCGAAGACCAAAAAATCGATCCAGTCACTCAATGGGGTGCTCGCCTCACTCTCCCGTTTCATCGCCAAATCCGCCCAGCACGCATTGCCATTCTTCAGACTCCTTCGCAAAGAGGCTACCTTCGACTGGACCGATGAATGCGAGCAAGCATTACTCCATCTAAAGAAGGTTCTGTCCCAACCCCCGGTCTTATCACGACCATCAGAGAAGGAAACCCTATACTTATACCTGTCCGTAGCAACCGAGGCCGTCAGTGCCGTTCTAATAAGAGAAACCGACGAGGGACAAAAGCCCATTTATTTTACGAGCAAAGCACTCCAAGGACCCGAGCTCCGATACCAGCAAATCGAAAAGGTCGCCCTGGCCCTCATCAACACAGCGAGGAGACTACGATATTACTTCCTCGCACACACGATAAAGGTGAGGACCGACCAGCCAATCAAACAGCTCCTCGGGCGTCCGGATATGGCCGGGAGGATGCTCAAATGGTCACTGGAACTCTCCGAATTCGACATACAATACGAAAGTAGGAAAGCCTTGAAAGCCCAGGCACTGGCCGACTTTGTCGCGGAGATGACCCACTGCCCGACTCCAGCAGAAAGCGCCCACAAATGGACGATCTTCGTCGACGGCGCCTCTAGCACATCAGGCAGCGGGGCCGGGATCATCCTCGAAAATGAAGAAGGGATCCTGATAGAGGTATCATTAGCGCTAGCATTCCCAACGTCGAACAACCAAGCCGAATACGAAGCCTTCCTCGCAGGCCTGAGGTTGGCCGAGGACCTGGGAGCAAAAGAGGTAAAAATATCCACCGACTCCCAGCTCGTGGCCTCACAAGTGCGAGGAGAGTACCAAACCAAGAACGACAACCTCCTCGAGTACTTGTCCCTCGTCAAAGAAAAACTTGATAAATTCGAAAAGTGGGAAGTTCGACACATACCCCGCGAGCACAACACACGGGCAGACGTTCTCTCAAAACTAGCCAGCACGAGGAAAAAGGGTGGGAATAAATCAGTAATTCAAGAAATCCTCCCTCGACCCAGCATCGACAAATTGCCTCCTCCACTCGAGGTCAACGCTATAGGGGATGCCCACTGTTGGATGACACCCATCTACAATTACCTCACACGAGACGAGCTCCCAGCTGACCCGAAAGAGGCAACCACTGTCAAACGACGAGCATGCTCATACGTACTCCTCGAAGGCAAACTCTACCGGAGAGGATTCTCCATCCCATTACTTAAATGTGTCGAGGAAGAGAAAGTCCCCGACATACTTGGAGAGATACACCGGGGAATTAACGCTCAACACCTCGGCGGGCGATCGCTCGCACGAAAGGCCCTTCGAGCAGGCTACTACTGGCCGACCATGCAAAACGATTCGAGAGAGCATGTCAAAAGATGTGACAGATGCCAACGACACGCCGACATGCACCTCGCACCCCCGAACGACCTCAAATCACTGTCCTCTCCATGGCCCTTCGCGTGGTGGGGCATGGACATCCTCGGACCATTCGTCACCGGATCATATCAGAATAAATACCTCATCGTCGGGGTGGATTACTTTACCAAATGGATCGAAGCGGAGGCACTGGCTAAAATAACCGCGCAGAACATTCTCCGGTTCTTCAAACGCAACATCCTCGCCCGGTTCGGCATACCCCAGGCACTTGTCACAGACAACGGGACACAATTCACGGACGGAGGGTTCCAGGACTTCGTCGCCAGCCTGGGCACCACACAGCATTTCACATCTGTCGAGCATCCGCAGACGAACGGGCAAGCAGAGGCGGCCAACAGAGTAATCTTACGTGGCCTCAAACGTAGACTCGGTGAGGCAAAGAGGGCATGGGTCGAGGAGCTGCATAGCGTCCTATGGGCATACCGCACGACACCGCATTCTACCACCGGGGAAACCCCATTTCGACTAACCTACGGCACCGAAGCAGTCATCCCGGTGGAGATACGGACGCCAACAAGGAGAACGGAGGAACCCCTAGACGAGGAAATGAACGATGAAACCCTTAGAGCCGAGCTCGACCTAGTCGAGGAGATACGTTCCGAAGCAGCCCTCAGGGAAACAACCCTCAAACAAAAAATAGCACTACGCCACGACGCGAAAGTCATAAGAAGAGAGTTCCAGGTCGGCACCCTGGTCCTCAGAAGAAACCAGAAAAACCCAAGAGAGGGCAAACTGGCGGCCAACTGGGAAGGCCCTTACCGCGTCCGCGACAAGACGAGCAACGGGGCCTATTACCTAGAAAACCTACAAGGAGAACAACTCGCTCGACCATGGAACGCAGAAAAACTTAGACAATATTACAGCTAAATACACCACGGGGAGACGTGGCTGGTACGACCACGCTCTTCGTCCCCAAAACCCCAGGGAGGAACCACGAGACCCGAAAACGATCCGGGGTCACATAACAAACACAACCCTCCCCGACAGTTGGGATCTTGACCAAGACCCAACGTCGAAGTACCAAGACTGGCAGGGCACCCAGCTCGCGATGGGAGGGCCCAAGCCTCGGGACCAGGGTTCGAACAACGGACCCGGGCTTCGATACCCACGGGCACAAAGCCCGACACTTCGTCGGTTCCCTAAACCGAGGAGACAAACAGTCGAGTAGAGTACAAATCCATACAAATAAAACATCAAACTTAAACGAGCACAATGAATGATAACGAAAACATTCATACATTCAACATAATAACAGCGGCCGAAGCCAAGTACGCCCGAAGGCAATATTACACCTGCCCGAGGGCCAAAATACATAACAAGGCACGCAGGCCATAACAGAAATCAAAACAGAAATAAATAACTTAAGACTCCGCTCGGAGCCCTTCCTCTTCCTCTTCCTCTTCTTCACCCCCCAGTTCCGCTTCCGCTTCGAAAGGGCAGACGATCTCACCATCCCTGACGCAGTAATTATGGGCCGACCCATCTGTCACCAACTCAGGGTTCAGAAGCCCAAGTTGCTCGACAGCGTTATCAAAACCCTCCTTGAAAACGACCACCAGGTCTTGGTTGAGCGAGCGGATATGCCCCAGCAGCTCACCACGAGTACCAAGGGCGCGCTCCTCCTCGGTCTCGTCAGCCAAAGATCGGACCTTTTCCTCGAGAGCTTCGACCTGAGCCCGCAGGCCAGCATTATCCTCGGCCAGCTTCTGGTAATCGGCCATCTGCTCTTCCAATCCCTCCTTCGCGGCCTTTAACTGGTCCCTCTCCTTCTCTGCTTCGTCCAGCTTCTGGCTCAGCCCTTCCTGCAGCTGATGCTCCTCTTTGTAGTCCGACAGATCTTTGGACAGCTTGTCCTTCTCCGTCCGAACCCGCAGAAGAGCATCTTCCAGCGAGGCAGTGGAAACCGAAGTATCGGTCAAGACCATGGCCGTCTCCATCACCCGGATGACAGCAGCAATGTCCCTGGCCAGATCCTTTCTCCGAGCAGAGGCATCCTGATCCAGAATAGCCTTGGCCTCGGGCGCAGGCACAGCGATCGCCTCCTCGCCCTTGAAGAACGACCGTTCCACATAGCAGGGAGGGAGCAGATAGCTACCCGGTCCATTCGGGCTCCCTAGTGACGATCCGGTAAGAGTCCCCGCCGGACGTTTCCGTTTGTGAAGAGGAGAAGCCGCTGGCGACGGACTATCAGGAATGTCGATCGGGTTCCCCCGAGGAGGAGAGGGAGGAGTCACACTCGCCACGTGCGAAGGACCGGCCCCAGTATCACCAGCAGTCACCAAGACACGGGCCGCCGTCTTCTTCTTCTTCTTGGGCATCCGATCAGCAGCGCCGACCTGATTGGCCAGCTTCAAAACCCGATCACGGGCACTGGGCATAGCTCCTGCAAAACGATACACACAGACATTAGCGAGCGAAGACATAAACAAATAAAATAAAAAAACAAAAAAGGGGGCTAAACAAGTCTGCCTACTCAATAACGCTATAGCTTCCTCCTCGGTATCGCACTCGAGCAGAGCCTTTGTATTAATGTAACGCGGCTCAGTGATTAACTCCCCGGCCTCGTCCAAGTAAGGCACGCCCTGTCGATTCGCCCAGAACCCCAAAGTGAAGCTCTGCACGTAGTCCACCAGCTTCTTATAAGCGAGCCTATCCTCCTGGCCGAGCATCCCATATTTGATCCGATAATGAGCCGTGGAGAGATCGAAGTGATCACACTGCCACCTCAACGGTACCTTCGACATCAGCGTCTCCTCCCCGTTTGGCTTCCGTTGATAATAGTAGAGAGAGTGAAGGGCAGCACGGGTGATCGGCATCACCACGTACCATCGGTTCTTGAAGTGACGAACAGAATCCTCGTACGTCTTGAACAGGCGCACGGGCTGCTTGAAAGAAACCCAACTGTGACGCCCACGGGAGCCAGACCGTTGGAGATGGAAGACATGGAAGAAGAGAGCCCGGGTGCAACCAATGCCGAGGAACTGGCACACTAACTCAAATGCCCGCATAAATGCGAGGGCATTGGGGTGCAGTTGGGACGGCGCCAGCCGGAGCCACTTGAAGACTGACATCTGGAAAGAGTTGAAGGGCAGCCTAATCCCCGCCTCACGGAAAGCAAATTCATACATGGTGAACTGCTTCCCCGGGAAATGATGACAAATGCGATCTTCTTCCTTGGGGGCGCAGCAGTACCAGTTTGGTGGGTCCTCCCGACTTATATTCTCGACCACAGCATAAGCAGTGATGGCCTCGTCGCAGAAGTCTGATTCCTCCTCCAAGGGTTCGTTCGCGACCCACGAGAAGTCAACCTGCCCAGAAGAGGAGGCGTGTTCGGTGCCATCTCGGACATTCCCATCCCCGACCGGGAGACGAGCGATGGTTGCATCTTCGATCGAGGACCCAGAATCTTCCCTCCTCGGTCTTAAACGCCCGGTAGCACCTGAAACGCAGACAGAAAGAGTGAATTCGACGTCATATCAAATCCACCCTTCCACCGCAGGTCAAGTGAAAGGGCGTAGCGGCTACGGGGATTAACCGTGCTCAACTCAGTGACGCACGCGTTCTATGGAGACCGGGCAGGAACTTCATACAGCCTATGCAAATATTGCCCGGCATATGAAATTTCTGCCCGGTCCAGTATGATCCCAATCCTATTTTCTACCATTTAATGTACCTCTACAGTCCACTATACTACTCCTAAGTCAAACCTAACCACGTATCTACAAAAATAGCATGCGTTTGACAGAAAACAACAAGGAAAAACAGTGGATCACAGTAGAAAATCATACCTGACATAGTTAAGTTGAAAGGGATACGGTGGTGCCCGAGCAGAAGACGGTGGTTCAGAAAGGATGACTGGCGGAGACGGTGGTCCAGACGGTTGAGCGAGCAAACGAGAGAGAATGTAGAGAACTCCGGTGAACGTGTGAGCGAAAAAAGTGGAAATGAAGTTACTCAACCCCTTTTTATAGGGCTTGGCACGTGGACCAACACGCTAGGTCATCATTGCCTAGCCTGCCTACGCCGTCTTTGCACACTAAACGAAGCGACACCATTAAGTCTGAGACACGTCTCTCCAAAAATAAGAGACTGAAACGACCCGGGCACCTATTCGTCTCCCCGACTCACCTAGACGCCACATCCCCGCGTCATACCCTCGCCTGCCACAAGGAAGGTGCAGACCAACCGATCACCTCCATCCCCGACATTTCCGGTGAAAAGACCAGTCAGGAACAAGTCTGCTGTAACCCCATCTGCCGAACGATCACACTTCCCCGTAAGCTCGGGGAACCCAGAATTGAGACATAAGTCATCGCTCTGGCTCAGAGACTCGACTTGGGGGGCTCCTGTTCTGGGCTGGGCCGAGGCATTATGTACCGCGCGGCCCAATGCTCGTCAGGCCCATATCCAAACGACCAACCTCGAGGACACCTAGGATGAAGGACCATTTACCCAAGGAACACTTCCTCGCCGTTTCCAACTACGTGTCGGGCAAATAGCAAGATGCCCGTCTTCCGGTCTCCGTCCCCAAATTGTCAACCCACATCACGGGCATCCAGGTCGTGTCGGGCAGAGCCATAACAGCATCTCACTTACCACGTCATCCAACTCCCCTACATTATCTCCTTAGGGATAGGGGCAGTTGGACCAGGGGGCAGACCTTGGTCTAGGTCTTAACGCTTCTCACGCGTCCCCTGGCAGCTCCTCCTTGGGCCTAGCTAATCCAGCCCATTAGGAGCCTTGGCCCAGCGCTGGGGGCTCAATATAAATACCCCTTTCATAGCAAAGGGGCAGGTATTCTAACTCACACTCTGATAACCTTTTTTCTGTACCTTTTTCTGACTTAAGCATCGGAGCACCTTGCAGGTACACCCCCCTCCTCATTTCATTCTTTGGCCCAGTCATCAAGATCTTGGAAGGCCCTCCTGATCAGGTCAGATCAGTTTGTAAACCGAATTTTTTACACATAATAATGTTCCATAACATAATTTGTTTAATAAACTGGTTCCGTAACAGAAGTACCAAACTGCACATAACTTTCAACACATAATTTTTTACACAAAATATGTTCCATACACTGGTTCCATAACAGAAGTACCCAACTGCACAAAATAATGATACATAAAGTGCATAAAATATGTTCCATAAACTCGTTCCATAACAGAAGTACTAAAGTGCACAAAATACATAAACTGATAATATGTTCCAAAAAGTGATAGCCTAATTAAACAAGACAACAATTCTAAAAAATACAAAATACATAAACTGATAGTTTAATTATATCTAGAGGTTCTTCTTTGGTGTGATCCTCTTAGTTGGAGTAGTCCTCGTTGTTATTGGCCCAACAACATTTTTGGTTGTAGTAAACCTAGTTGTAGGTCATGTTGTTGAGAATTGCATGACACTTGTTTCTGGTTTTAAAAAAAATTTACTCCAAAACCTTGGAGGGGTCTTCATCATATGTTTAAATACTTTTTCATTGATGGTTCTCATTGCATTCATCTCTCTTTCTCATGCTTATCAGTATGTTGACTTGGTAGTCTTCCATATTATTTTCTTCAACATCTTTCTAGGAAACCTCTTCCTAAAATTGTTATAGAGATGTCGAACACAAAATTTGTACTCAACACTTGGCAATAGCTCATCCAAAATAGGTAGCAGACCTTGCAAGACAGAAAAAAGAATAACATAACAGACTTTGTTTACAAAACAAACAAAAAAAAGAATAAAACACAACAATAATTGCATACTTGCCTTTTGCTGTTCTGAGATGAATGTGTATTTTAGGCATTGATCTTTACCTCCAAGGTCACCAATTAAAAACTCTAAAAACCAAGTCCAATTATCCTTGTTTTCACCCTCCATAACTGCAAATGCTATGGGAAGCATCTGGTCATTTGGATCCCTCCCTATGACAGCCAGAATTTTCCCTCCACACAACCCTTTTAGAAAGCACCCATCAATTCATATTACATGTTTGCACAACCTAAAGCTTTCCTTACAGACAACATAACATATGTAAAGCCTTTTAAAATATGGCTCTTGATCCTCAACGCCTTCTTGTACATGATCAAATCTGATATTAAATGTTGGCCTTGTATTGTCTTTTCCATTACCCTCACTTTCATACCCAATTAGGTTAGCAAGTTTATCTTTCTCAATTTCATCATACCCATCAGACTCATCCTCAAAAGCAACTTCAAGAGCACCATCATAATTGTAATTTTCATCATCATTATCATCAGAACTTAAGTCATCATGCAATACACCAACATTAATTTGTTTAGCTCCAACAGTTGCTTGTTCCACTCTAACTTTAACTTGTTCAACTCCAGCAGTTGCTTGTTCCACTCCAACATTCACTTCCTCAACTCCAACATTACCTTCCTCCACACCATGACTAACTTGTTCAACTTCAACATTACCTTCCTCCAACCCAAGAATGGCTTGTTCAAATCCAACAACTTCATCATGTAGTTTACTAAGTAACGCTTCCACCTCATCTACAATTTCAACAAGCTCTTCATCAACATTATCAACAACAACATCATAATAGTCAGGTTGAGTCAAGGTGTGTTGAATGTAAATATCAACACTTTTGTGCACCCTATAAAGATATGTAATTTCTAGAGCACCCTTGTCATCAAGTAGTGCATTTATACTAAATTGAGGGTCCTTGTAATATATTATCTCAAACTCTCTATAACCCAACTCTTTAAATACACCAACTAGCTCAAAATAACTCCATTTGTCGAAATCTACTCTGAAAATCATCTACTAGTCCATATTTATATACATTAAGTCCTTCGTCAATGAATTCACCACTATGGTGAATTCTTAGATTTATGTATTCATCCATTATACATATTCATATCACCTAAGTAATTAGAGTTTACACTATAACAGTTACATAAACCCTAAAACTAAATAAAACCACATATTATCCTAAAATATTCGTAAACCCTAAAACTGAAAAAGAAATTTACTAACCTTTTGATAAATATGTCTTCAATTATCTTCAATCGTCTTCAATTTGTCACGTCTTTGAGGAAACAACCCTATTCTCCTTCAATAACATGTTTGACATTTTGTTTCACTAAGATTTCTTCTTTTGATTTGCTATTGTAGCAACAGACATTTTAGGGCTTCTTCATATAAGTATATGGGTTAATGAACAATACAACACACTTGGATTGTTATATTCTATGTTAGATCCACGTCACCAACAAAAACGCCACCTGGAAGGGATTTACTAGCTTTGACTAATGGTAACTAACAAAATGACAAACGTGGCACCATTTTAAAAGTTAAAGGACCAACATGCCACTTTTTAAAGTTAAGGGACCAAATTGGACCCTGAGGCAAAATTAAGGGACGAACAAAGATATTTTTCCTTAGTTTTTTTTACTAAAGTTAAAAGACAATTGATAGTTACAATACAACTAAAATTTTAAAAAAAAAATTATAATTCCAATTCAATAGGTAGCTCAAGAACACCTGATTTTTATGAGCATTGATTTTTTTAAAAAAAAAATATGTTTATTAAGCTTAATCAGAAATACATAATTTGTCTTTGATCATGTTCGGATTGTCTTTCATTCCAATATTGCAACCTGATATTGGTGAAACCCTAGCTGACCAATGTTTTGAAAGACTTCTTGTAATTATTATGAATGGTTTAATAATCCTACTAATTTTATGCATGTTGTTATAAGCCGGTGGTAGTCTCTTGTAAACGGGTTGGAGTATCTCTAATACTCTGTGTTAAATAAATTTGCTTATAAAAAATGTGTTAATTCATTATGTGTTCTAGCAATGTTTTTTTTGTAAGCAAGAAGTGAATTGATAGGATTATAAAGGGTACTCAAACTTGTTTAGAAAAGGGAACGAAACCTCTCTCGACAAAAATGAAAAAATTACCAACCAATTGCAAACTACGACAAATAAAACAAGGGGTCTTTGTTGAATTCGTACATATTATGATTGGAATGAGTAATTTTTCCGATGAACGACCATCTCCAAATAAAAAACTCGACCTTTCAAACAATGTCCATCACATTCCAACCTGACTTCCTAAATATGATTTCGTTCCTTTGAATACATAAAACCCAACAAGTAGCCAACAAAATGCTTTCTTTTCTACCCTTCTCAACTCGCTTGGATTTACAATAGGAATACCATAAGAAAAAGCACTCATTGACGCTTCTGACTCCACCTTTTGAAAATCATATCCACTCTTAAACTTCCGACCGAACCAACTTTGCCACGGAACAAATAAATAGAAAATGACTCAAACTTTCTGGATGAAAGTTACAAAGAAAACATTTTAATTCACTCAATAGAAAATTAATTCCTCTTTGCATCAGTACATCTTTAGTCGGAAGTTTATTCAGAAGGCATCTCCAACCAAAAGCCTTAATTTTCATCAGGACCGCCGTGTTCCAAACCAACTTAAAAGAAATGTCGGCTCTATTTGTCGGGCCAAAGGGAATACGATGTAAATAAATCTTTCGGTATATAGAGCTAATCGAGAAAACCAAATCACCTTCAGTCGGCCACGTAAGATTGTCTTCCGCAGAAACTATCGGCAAAAAAACCGCCAACAAAGAATTCAAAATCCTCAACTCTTCCCCCGCCCAATTCAAGATTGAAGACGCGAAACTGCTATGAAGAACCTGATGCTGCGAGTTAATAGTATCCACGTACTGATTAGTGAAACCAGAAGTAGGCAGCAGGTGTACACTCGTAGGAAAGTCCACTGAAATTTTTGCGGACATAGATTCCTGATTGACTGATATAGCATGACCAAAGGAAGGTCTGAGAATTCTTCTTCCGTGTGTCGCCTGCACAGCAGAGACACTGCCTAGCTGACCTTCCTGCTGAATGTTGTTCGAAATAGCAAGCCCAACTCCAATGTTGTTGGCAGCGGCTTGAGTAATCACATTTCCAGCAATAAAACCTCATGTACCTGCAAATAAAATGTTAGTTGAAATACCAAAATCTCCCCATTTCCATCTTCCGTCTTCCCATCCGCCCATCGCCGCCACAGAAACATCATTTAGATTAGAGAGCGAGAATAAAATCAGGAACATTTCCTTCAAACAACCTTCCCCCGTCCAACTCCCTCGCCAAAATGAGATATGAAAACCATTTCCCAAACGAAATTTACAATTATCCATGAAAACGTTCTCTTGAGAATTCTTCACAATGGATAGAAAATCAATCCACCAAGAAGAATCGGAATTGCACCTCGAACTAGAATAATCGCTCCCCAATACAAGTAATCTTATATCTTCGTATCTTGCTTTTAAGAATTTGAACCATAACTCCTCTAATCCTCTAAGAATCCTCCACCTCCATTTTTTAAGGAGGCTTAAATTGAAGTCCTCAATATTTTTTAAGTTTAAACCGCCTTTATCAATCAGAAGGCAAAGTGCTTCCAAATTAATTCAATGAATCCTCCTTCTCTCACTCGAGCTACCCCAAAATAAACTACTTTGGATTTTGGTAATCTCCCTCCAAACCTTCGCTGGAGCCTTGTAGAAAGATAGATAGAAAATAGGAAGATTTCCTCTTCATGGTTTTACATAGACCGCCAACTAATTTCTCAGTAAATCATGATATTTGGTATTCATCATCTTAATTAAATTCAAATTGTTTGATTCAAATTCAATTCTTTGATATTCTTCAATCTTAACTTTTTCTATAGCCAAATTCATCGCTCTAACTTCTACTTTGATTGGAATATTCGTTCCTTTTCTTCTACAACCCACACTATCTATGACATATCCACCTTCATTCATGAATATAGCCCATAAACCCCATATGTCTTCTAACACTAAACTAGCATTCGATCTACATTGAATCCACTCCTGGTCACTATTTTGATTCACGTTATAAGGGTTTTTTCCTCTATTATCTTCATGCATGTTTGAATTTGTGTCCATCTTTGTATTTTTGAAATGGTTTTGAGTGCATTTGTTGTTTGTAGGGTTTTTCATATAAACTCCATCTCCCTGCAAATCACGTTGTTCGTAGACTTCAATCTTGAGACTTTAAGGATGTTGTTGCAAATGTATGAGTTTTAAGTTTTGTTATATATGATATTCTTCTCTTTTTTCTCATGATTGTTGCTTTTCAACTTTTTTAGCAATGATAATGATTATCATGTTGGAAAACTTGATTACTGAGCTTACTATTCTAATTATGATTTATAGGGTTACCAATTGTTGCTTCTATTGTTTATAGAAATATTCCCATGACACACGTTCTGATTGTTTCTCTTCAATTTATTCTTGTCCAAGTAGTTTGTCATCATTTGATCTTCGATTCTTTTATGATTCCCTGTCATATTTCTCTTGTTGTTTTCTTCATAGTTACTCTGATTTCTTTGATTTTCCTTATTGTCCCCTTTGTTGTTCTACTTTTGATATTTATGATTTGTATCTCTTGTTGTCAGAGATTTGGATAGGAAATTGTAGCAATTATCAGTGGCTCTCTTTATAGCTTTCATCACATGTATGTCCTTCTGTTCAAAAACGAAATTGTTTCTTGTCTGCCAAATGATGTCAATGATGTTGATGAATAGGGTTAGAGTATCGATATTCATGTTGAGAATATTAGATTTCTCCACTCTATAAAGTGGATGTTTAGGTTCTCTTGAAAGTTTAAACTTAATTGAGAACTAAACCAAACTTGTCTCATCCACTAATAGTTACTGAAGCAATGGTCTATAGACTCAACTTTTGAGTTACACCTAAGGCATAATATATCTTTTAGTTACCCCTTGAGTTTAATTATCTTTAAATGGGAGAATATTGTTCAATATCCTTCATAGTAGATATTGTTGTCTAGGGGTACTTTTAATACTCCATACCTTCTTCCAAACCTTTTCCTCTTGACTTATATTAGAGATTTCTATAGAGTTGTTCATGCTCTACTCCTTAATGCAATAATACCTTGCTTTCACACTATTATGGCCATCTTTCTTATCCATCCAGCAAACCCATTCCTCTTCCTCTATATTATAAAGAGGAATATTAATTATAGGGTATATATCAATTAAGTTTAAAGTACTAGTTATAGTGTCTATGTTCCTACAACCTTTTTCCTAAAAAACTAGGTCTTTATTAACTCCAATTGTCCTTGTTCCCAAGGGCTTTTGTATTAAAATTTTAAATCCTAATTGGTTTAGAATCCAATTATCTTCCCATATATTGATTATGCTGCAATTTCCTATATACCAACAACTTCCTTTCTTAATACTCTCTATATTATTGTGAATACTCCAAAGGTCGCTAGATCTCCTATCTAACTTAGCTTTTTGAACATCTGACTTAGGATAATATTTGGCTTTTAAAATTTTAGTAACTAGAGAATTATGGTCAATATGTAACCTCCAAACTTGTTTAGCCAACATAACAACACCAACAACAACAAAAATTATGAATCCACTTCTAACAATAAGCAGAATGCAATACAACAATCATAGTAGTCCCCATTTTTAAACTACTCACCTTAACACAACAACCATAATTACGTCCACAACATATAATTATATTCACAACATCACAACTCATACATAAAATCAAAATTCATCACTTATGATCATACAAATTAATTTGATTCATTTTTCATTAAATTCATAAATTACACGAAAATAGTAGTTGACCATCAATTACACAAGAAAACATCATCAAAAATCAGACCAACCGCTCAAAACTGGTTGTAGATGTCCATGACAACCAGTTCGTCATCTGGGTGAGGACAGTCGCCCAACTCGTCATCCTCTCTCTCTCCTCAAAAAAATTCACCCCTATGACGACCGACAGGAAAAATCCCACCCCGGAGATTGTGACGGTCTCCCTGTCACCCTACTAACGCCTGTCAGCTGACCTAGAAGCATGACCATCATGTTGATCAGAACTAGAATCTACATTTTTCACCATGGGAGCTCATTCAAAGCTCTGATTTTGACCCCTAACATCCCAAATTGCATAGAAAATAATATATACACATGATATAACAATCAATAAATCATATTTACACCAAGTAGCATCCAATTTCATCAATTAATCATGAATTAAAGGTTATGTTCATAAAACCAAATACACAACAATGGTAGTGATAACATTCAAATTCGTAGTCATTCAATATAAATAAAATTCAGAAATACTCAGAACACAAATTTAGACATCAAACATAGCAATTATCATGGATCACACATAATCACTTTCAAGAATTCATAAAACACAACAATGAATAAAATCTTAGAGGAGGGTGAGGATCCCTCCTCTTGAAAATCCCTTTCAAGAATTCATAAAACACAACAATAGCACCTATATTAGAGTAACTCCCCCTTACCTGTGAAATTCTAGCAGTAGATATACAATGTCGAATACGATATCACAACATCAATATCTGACAAGGTTAAACACAATATAAATAATCAAATATATAATTAAAGAACACAGGGAATTGTTAACCCAGTTTGGTGCAAACACACCTACTCTGGGGACTACCAAGCCAGAAAGAAACTCCACTATCAGTAGTATTAATTCAAAGACCTACATAAAACAACCCAGTTTTCAATCTTCTTACTTAATCACTACCCAATGAAGAACCTGCTGCTGCGAGTTAATAGTATCCACGTACTGATTAGTGAAACCAGACATTGAGATTGTCACAATATAATGTCATGACATCCTGTTTGACATTATACTCAGACATCATTTGGTTTATCCAAATAAGCTGATAACACTTGTTACTAGCTGCTATGTACTCAGATAAGAAGGCATAATTCTTCTTTTTGCTGAACTAAGAAGTAAGATTACACCCTTAAGAATTACTTTTCCCAGATAAGATAGGTTTACTCCCATGAGAATACAGCCTTCCATTGTCACAAGTTCCATCCACATAATCCAGAGTAGTCATGATCTTCTCTTTTGTACCCTTTTTGGAGTAAAATGGATCTTGATTAACCCAAAGATAACAGTTATCTCTAGATCTAACTCCCTTCATGATTACTACTTTTTCTTCATTTGTGACAATACATTCTGACTTTGTGAAATTGACACTGAATCCTTGATCACCCAAAAGCCTGATGCTAATGAGATTATTAGTCAATCCTTCAACAAGTAATATACCATCAAGATTTGGAATACTTGAACCTTCAAGTTTTCTGATTCCTTTGATTTCTCCTTTAACCCCATCACCAAAAGTCACATAACTGATAGGGTGAGGTTTGATATCAACAACCAGATGTTTTATTATGGTTATATGCTTAGAACAACTACTGTCAAAATACCAATCCTCTTTAGCTTACACTCTGAGAGAAGTATGAGCTATCAAACTTGGCTCTCTTCACATATCCTATTGACTATTATTATTATTATATTATTTTAATCAAATAAAGCTCCACTAAATTCAAATAAACCCCCAAAAAAATCAGATAACACATGTTAAAATAAATAATTAAAAGTATATTAAATCATCCAAATAAATAAATAAAATCAAAGAAAATTCAATTAAATAAATTAATTGAATTCAGTGGTGTTACATAACACCTATCAAAGGTGGTGCTTTTGATATTTCCAAACAATTAAAAGCCTCAGTATAAAAAGAGTCAGGCATACATCAAATGACTTAGGACAGTTAGAGGAGAAGACTTTACATCAAATACTTTTTGTGACTTTTGCAGTCTTCATGGCATCAAGAGGCAATTGACAACTGCCTATACTCCATAGAAAAATGGAGTGTCAAAGAGAAATAATAGGATTCTGATGAATGTGATCAAAAGCATGATGAAAAGTAAAAATGTTCCTAAGAGCTTTTAGCATGAAGCATGTAAATGGGCAGCATATGTAATCAATAGAAGTCCAGCATTATATGTGAAGAACATGACTCCAGAAGAGGCATAAATTGGTGTAAAGCCCTTGATGCATCACTGCAAGGTGTTTAGGTGCATAGCTTTTGTACACATTCCTAATTTGCACGGAAAAAAATATAGATGTCAAGAGTATAAAGTTATCGCAACGTGAAAAACAAAAGACGAAAAAATGAACAGAAGAGTCGCCATCGAACGTTTTTTTATCCCAATGGGGAAAGGAAACAATCAAATAAAACCTAGGGGAAGAAAAAACGAGTTCATCACAACCAAGTCGGGATTTGGGAGTCTGTTATGTGAAGGGAAGGTATTCACAGCCATTCACGTTCATCGTACTCGATGGTATCCATGCTTGTTGTTCTTCTCAAAGGGTGTATAAATCTGAAGCTCCATTTGTTGCTATTTACTGAAGTGAAAGAAAGAAAATGAGAACCGGGAGAAAATAAACAAAGGGGGAAAGAAAGAAGTTGACTCGAGAGGACATCACGTCCCAGCCTTACGTATCTCATCGGGAATGAGAATCAGAGTTGGTGTATTTATAAACAGAACGGGAAAGTTTGCTTAACAAGCATCGCACTTTTGCCTACATATCTCGTAATGAGAATCAAAGCGTGGTAGTTCGGCTCACTATGGGTGACCAGTTGTTTATTTTGTGGTTTTTAGGTGGATGATGTCAATGTATGCGTTCTAGAATTTAGGTGTTGTCACTCATTGCGTGGAGACTCACGCGTATACCCGTTTGCGATCGAACGAACATGACATATCCCTGTATGTATGGTACAGAGTGAGGTGAGAAAAAAAGACGATTGATTTGTTTATGTTTTTTAGAGAAGTGTATTGATTTGTTTTTGTTTGTGATATGTATTAAGTGTTTTTAATTTTTGATTTGAGAGAGAAAAGATAGACTCAGAGGTTAAAAGAAAAAGACTAAGGGGGGGTCAATGCTAAGGGTTAGCATGCAAGGATTAATCCTATAGTTGAGTTTGAAGAGGAACATCTACCTAAGTAAGCATACATGGATTTCTATCCTAAAATCTATCCCACTTTGGACTTAATCAAAAATTAAATCCAAATAGGAGTCCTAAGGGATCATGTAAGGAAAGCACAAGAAAACAAATAGTAAACATGAAGCATTTCAATATTCAAATAAGATAATGGTTATGACTACCTAGGTTATAATGGTGAATAAATGAAAGAAATTTAAAAAGGGTGGTGAGATGGATTAGGGTAGGTCAATAGCGATGTTCAAGACAGTCGACTTATGGTGTGAAATATACAAGGTGTGTTGGGGGGTTAATGGAATGGAATGGATTCGAATGAAGGAAGAAGAGGTGGAACCCTAAAGTGGAGCATGTGAGATTAATTTAATAAGTTAAAACAACTCGACGTTGGATCGAGCTATTCTTCTTTTTATCTTTTGAAATTGTTTTCTAATCGCTTATTTTTTTTAATCTTTTCTATCCTGTTAACATGCAAGCATCTCCAAGCATACAAACAAAAGATAATGGATCATATCCTATTACATTTTAATAGGGAGGGGGACGTATGAAAAACTCACCAAGGGGGGAAAACATATGAATAAAAGTACAATAACATGAAAGGAAAATATCCATTAGTGAGATAGCTTTGAGTGGTACCTCGTGTCGTACCTCGAAAAAATACGATCCTCGAGAATGCGATCGCGGCTGGGTAGACATGAGAGTCACCATCTAATTTTGATTTATTTCCATAGAGGGAAAGGGAAAATATAGATAAAACCCAGGAAGAAATGGATAAAGACAATGTCATCACAAATTACTTCGGTTCGGAAGTCGGTTATGCAAGGGGAAGGTATTAGTACCTTTCACATCCATCGTACTCGATGGGAACCATCTAAGTTGTCACGCGCGAAAGGATGTCTATGCCTAATGAGTTACTTTTTAAGGGAAAATAGTTGATATTAAAGTTTGATTGATCCTAGGTGCTCAACAGGGATTAAGATATGTGTGCCTACGTATTCCCTCGTGCAATGGGAAAGTCAGAGCTTCGTAGTTCAGCTTACTACGGATGGTGGTTGATTTTATTTACCTTTCTTTCAAAAAAAGGATTTAGGAGTCGAATTGCACTAAAGACTATGGGTAGAGATGACTTTTTCGCCCAACAAGCCAAGCGTCTTGCGTCGAAATAATCAGAGCGAGTAACGAGATGCTCATTATCCTCATTTCTACCATTTCAGGCTCGTGACGTATAATTATTCTCGTATAATTAATGTGTTTTATTACCTAAGACCACTTAACGTTGGATCAAGGGTTTGGATCTAAAAGTAACCTCTTGGTCAAAGGGTAGGTCAGTTGCGAGGCATAAAGCGCTCGATAAGGGTGAATGCAAACGGAGTGTAAAGGTTGATTGGTTACGTGGGATCGAATCCTAGTCCTAAGGAAGGCACCTAGTAAACGAAACCAAAACCTAAGGGAAGTTCTAGTGAAACCATTTGGCGTTGGACCAAGGGTTCGCAAAAGAAACGAAAACGAGTAAATAACAACATACATCGAAATCTGGGGAGGGATACAAAGTAAGTTACATGGGATTGCACGAAATAAAATGGTTCATTGTATTTTCCTAAGAGGAAGCGTGTGCGAAGTTTCCTAAGCTCGGGATTAACAATCTTCAACTGGGCTACCGCGTTCTTGAAGGCCACTACTGCCATTTCCTTAAGGTCATCTTCCCTCTAGTCAATCTTTGTGATCAATTCAACTTGGGTTACCAGTAGTTTCTGATCCTTGGTTTCGTCTTCAAAGGGAGCCATAGCAACTTTAAGACGATAAACTTCGTCTTTTTCGGTCTTCTTCTCAAAACCACTAGCGGCCAAGGACTCCTTCAGCTCATTGTTCTTCTTTAGGGCTTCCTTCGCCACCTCGGAGGCCTTGCGGGCCTTGTCCTTAGAAAAGGCCAGTGAGGGCTTCAACGTTTGGATTTCTTACTCCTGAGTGGCACTCCCCTCGGCATACATCGAGGCCATAGCTAGAACCCTCATTATTGAACTCGCATCCTGGGCTAAAGACAAGCGCCTGTTTGATTGACTTAGTTCCTCCAACTTCAGCGTTTCAGCCCGGTGAACTTGGAGTGTGTGCTCCTCGAAGAACTTCGGCTTGAGGAAACAGGTTGGGAGTTTGAAAAATGGCTTCGGAGGGGTCCCTGTCAGGTTGATGACATCGTCGGCCCGCGATCGATTTCCCATTCTAGAGGTTGTGCTCGTAGACCCTTGGGGAGTTGAGGTAGAGTTGCCTAAATCTGTGCCCATTGCTACCAGGCGATCCGCCAACCGGGTCTGCTTCAGCTTCTTTGCCCCTCTCCTCTTGGCAGCATTTACCATAACCTTGTCCTGCACGTCCGACATTGAATCTAAAAAAGAAAAAGGGAAACGAGTTAGAACATAAAAAGTATACGAGCAAAAAACTCGATACGAGCAAATGATTCTAACGACTACCAAGATAAGTTGAAACCTCCTCGTCTGTCTCATAGGCGAGGAGCTTAGCCACTTCTATAAACCTAAGGGTCACTTTTGCAACCCCCCCATCCTTATCCAAAAGAGAACGACCATGCTCATCCACGTACTCGATCATAGTGAAACCGAAAACAAACTTCATCAAAACATCATAGTTGGTCTGGTCCTCAACACCCAGGTCAAAAGTGATTGCCAGGTATTCTTCAGTACCAAGTAGGAAATGGTCTCGCAACCACGAGAAATGAAACTTCAGCATAAGATGCGGCACCTCTCTCCCCTGATCGTCAAGCAGGACCCTTCCTTGGTCGTCGGTGTCCACCCCCATAATTTTACAGAGTCCTGGGCACATTCTGAGTTCGGTTCTGCCAAGTAGTACCTATCCTTAAAGTCCATGATCGACTCCGAATAAGATTTATAAATCTTCCACTTCTGTTTGAGAGAAACCCAGTCATATCTTCTTTGAACTACTTGCCTCTAAATGTGAAAAATGTGAAAGAACAAAGGAAGAGTCTCCCATATCTTCAGATACCCGCAAGTTAACTCGAAAGCTCTCATAAAAGCAAACGAGTTCGGGTGAAGTTGTGTGGGTGAAAGCTCCAGATAGAGAATACGGATATCTGAATATTCGAAAAAGGGAGCTTGAACCTGAGCTACTTAAAAAAGAAATCGTACATAGGAAACCTATTGGGACCATAAGGCGAGTTGATACGATCCTCCTCATCGGGATACCTAATGCCCCAGTCTTCGGGATCCCCGATCACCAGAGTAGGACCTTCCTGAGGTTCAGCATATATCGATGCGATGTTTAGAGGCTCCCCTGCAACCCAGGCTTCAACGAGGATGTCTTGATCGACATCATTTTCCTCTGGGTTATCGTCTTCGGTGCGAGAAAAGGTGGTTTCCTCCGAACCGGTTTTGGCAGAGGAAGTCTCCTATGATGCAGTCTCCTCAGAGTAACTCGGGGACGAAGTTGTGTCGTCCGAGAGTTCCTCCACGACCATATGGACAGGTCCGTCTACAGACATCTTTGCACCTGAAAAGCAGCGAAAGTAAACGTGAATTCGATGAGTTAAATCAAATTCATCCTTCCACTACCAATCAAGTGAAAGGGCGTGCAGAGGAACAAGGATGTTGTCATATACCTAAGTCCTTATTTGAGGTAATATATAATCGTATCCTCAGAATAACATCCATGTGATCAAACCAGGAGAGAAATTCGCGAACGAAAAACTCTCAACTCACACAAAACACAACTTCCTAAGGGCAGAAGCCCAGAACTCCGGTTGAGGCTCAACCGGAGCCGCCGTGAAAAACTACGAAGAACGCCTCTAAAAGCCCTATTCGTCGTTGTCTATGAATCAACCACTGTACAGAGACAAGGATACCGTATCAGAAGCCCTAACATTTTGAGTTATGGGTTCTATTAACCCTAATATCTATCCTAACACAATGCATTTATTTCCAGCAAAGATCATAAGCTTTCCTACGACAAGAGAATGAAGGAACTTACAAGTTTTAGAAGATGAAGTTGTGGTCGGTTGACTGTCTTCAGTAATTGCGGTGGTAGAAGGTGGTTCGCGACGGAGTTTGGAGGCTTAGCCTTGTCGAGCAAAAAAATGATAAACGAAAAAGTATGAAAATAAACTCCATCGCCCTATTTATAACCTCCCTCAGCATGCGCACGAACACGTGCGACCTGAAAACTATGAACGGCGCACTCATTACCTAGGGACCACCGTAGGATAGCCATCATTACGCATTAAATGTGCATTCTTCCCAAGGCACTGGCGTGACATGACTTCTCAGCATACCTTTAACTGTTGAGATCCTCGTCTATCGACCACATTTTTACGCCCAGGTGCAATCAGGCTCACCCATGTCGAGCTGATAACTAAAGAATTTTCAAGTCTTAGTTTCACCCTGTAAATAGCTTGCCACCCTTAAGTCATCACTTCTGTGACCAGAAGCAACGACTTGGGGGGCTCCTGTTCTGGATTGGTCCAATGACTAGGCATGGCCCAACTCACTTTTGCTTCCAGGACGGCTCAATAGCCCAATGTCAAGGGGACCCAGTGGTTGTATGCCCCTCAGCCGAGGACGAATTGTCAACCACGGTCACCCGTGGTCGGTTTCTACTCCTTCTAGACTTTTTCCCGACATCCGAGGAAGTCACCCAGATCCGGTCGAGGAATGGATCCTACTCGGATTCCCCTTTGTTCGACATGGAACTCATCCGACCACGTATGCTCATTCCAATGGCTAGTTCTGACCAATAGCCACATGTTGGGGGCTTTATATAAACCCTATCACTTGAAAGGGCCAGGTATCAAATATTCACTCTCTTAATCCTTTTACTCGTACTTGCTCACTCTTCTGTCTGGTCTTACTTTGGCATCGGGGTGTCTTGCAGGTACATCCTCCATCTCTCTTTGACGACTGGGCATCATCATCATCAACGTCAGTGGCCCACTACATATTTTGATCGCACAGGAACGATCAAATACTAACTATAAATTAAAATGATGAATACAAAGTAAAAAATGGTTGTGTTTTAGGCAGGGGTCGCAACCACGAATTAATTAAAGTTGGTGGTCTTAATAATGAGTCAGCCAGTTTTGGTGGTGGAGCTGGTGTCGATGCCGGAAGTTGAAAAAATATCACCTTTTCGTTATCAAACAGTGATTTCGAACACAAAGCTCTCAACTTTATACCTCCAAGAGTAGATCTAAAAGTCAACATTGTTTTTGAAATTAGATCGGGAAGAATAATAACTCTCACATCCGATGATTTTTGTTCATCAACTGGATTTTTTGGATGGAAAAAATGTAGTTCCTGTTGCAGATCTGGTTGTTCCGGTATTAACACCGGAGATGTCGCCGGAGGCGGTTTCAAATTCGGGGGAGGAGGTGACACT
Organism: Lathyrus aphaca; assembly: GCA_963966055.1. Lineage (NCBI taxonomy): Eukaryota > Viridiplantae > Streptophyta > Magnoliopsida > Fabales > Fabaceae > Lathyrus > Lathyrus aphaca. The sequence goes on from OZ014525.1 coordinate 145,982,522, forward strand.
ATAGTTGTCATCGGAAGTGACAATGGAGTTGACGAAGAATACTTCGGAACTATTGTCGGAGTCGAAAATGTCGCCGGAAAAAATGTTGTAATTGTCATCGGAGTTAGAAACTTCGTCGGAGAAAATTTTAGTGACTCGGAATTTTCTACTTCTTTTGCTTAAATATGTGTTTCTGTAATTCTCCGAACACCAATTTTTCTCGAAATTGTTTGATTGAATCAGAAAGATTTTGAGATCTTCTTTGAAAGCAAGATTCAAGGATTTAATTTTCTCATCAATAACCCTCTTATTATTGATGTATGTTTCTCCCGCTTTGGACAATTTCTAAAGACAATTTTGAAAAATTTCTTGAAGAGTTTCTTTCTGTTTAAATGTTTCTGGTTATGAATAGAAATTTTGAAGTTGGAGTTGATAGTCATGGTGACTTGAAAATCCATGGGAAGTGGGGGATTGTTGATGTGGATCAGAAATTATGTGTTGTTTTTGGTAGTAGGAATTTGGATATCCATAAAGATTTGTGAGATTTGAATATAATGAGTATGAGTTTGGTGGGTATGATTGTTTTGTGGTGTGTATCCATGGTTATAGGAGAAATTTTGAGATGGGGTAGAAAAGGGATGTTGGTGGAGTAATATGAAAGACTTTCCATGGAAAAGAAGGGAACGATGGAGTAACAGTGGTGGTGTTTAGATGATTAAATGGAGTAGTGAAAGACAAAGGAGATGGGCATTCCATAGGTGGTGTTGAGATTCAAAATGAGAGCACCAATTTATTAGGAAGGTAAAACCCTAAAGTAAGAAAACATTAAAACTAACAAAATAAAATAATAAAAGCCATTTTTGATTTTATTGATTTTCATTCTAAAGAAATATTACATTTAATATGGAACTCTTAATGCATAATAGTCATACATGTAGCATAATCTCAAAACCCTAAGAATATTCTAGAATTTAAAATTAATATATTAAAATATTAAATAAACTATAACTAATATATTAAAATTACTAATTAAATAATTACTAAATATTCTCTATCACACATATACATATTTCTCTAGAGTTTTTTCTTCTATATACTAATTAGCACTACCTTGCAAATTGTGTTTTAGTTTTCCTCTTAAATCTTTTCATCTGCCTTTACAAGAGAATTGTTTGGGGTTGTATTTCAGATTGAGGCGGCGGTTTTCTTAGTGTGGGATATGGGGTATCATATAGAAGCAAGTTGAAGGGGTCTGGGCCAATTTCATTAGAATATATGGTGGTTCTAATGTACAGGCTGACCATCAGTAGAAGAATGGCCTCAATATCAAAATTCATTTTAACATATTCAGTCAACTTATTTCTATGTCTTTGATTCGTTAAGAATTTGGTGGTTTGTGATGTTTTTCGTTGTAGCTAGCGTGTTCAGTTTTGAGGTTTTCATCCTATGGGTTTTCTTTGTTTTGTTGTTCTGATATTCGCCTTTGATGGTTCTGCGATGTTCTCAGTTACTCTTGGTTTCTAGTTGCATGTGTTTTGTTTTTGTCGAGACTGTTCTTAGTTGGGCGGCTGCTGGTATTTCGGTGGAATTCGTGTTAGCTTAATGATAGATATTTTCCTGGCATTTCCTGTATCAACTGGATCAAAGTTGGGGCAGTACAAGTGAGGCGTCTCGCAAGGTCTCTTTTTTTTCTCTGACTTTTTCAGTGACAAATCTATTTTGGGCTGTATTTAGATGTCTATTTTCAGTTGGATATTCTATCTTTCGGTTGTTGTTCTTGCTGGTTGTATATGGAGTTAGTTGACTCTGTTTGTAACTGTCATAACTATTAACCAAGGCCAGACACAAAAATATTGAAGCTACAGAGGAAAAACAGTGTCATGGTTCACAGAAATCGGAGGATTAAGTCATACCTAAAGCTAAGAAAGCACGAAATTTTTACTGTAATAACCATGTTGCAATGCATTAATGCTCATATTACCCAACTTTCTTTCAAATATTCCATAATACCCATGTTTCAAACAAAAAATATGAAAATACATGGGGGGTGCCATTAGCAACCCAGTCCCCTTATATTTTAAAAGGGGGGCGCCATCAGCAACCCAGCCCCTTTATATTTTAAAAGGGGCGCCATTGACATTGGCTACACCCTTTTTTACGAATTTTTTATCTTTTTTGTTGATATTATTGATATTTAATAAAAAAGAGACTTAATTAATTTTATCTATTAATAAATAAATTACATTAGAGTAATAAATAGATTACATTAGAGTAATAATACATTAATTTTTTGATATTATTAATTTTATTTATTAATAAATAGATTACATTACTAATAAATATTGTTATATTTTTTTGATATTATTAATTTTATTTATTAATAAATAGATTACATTACTAATAAATATTGTTATATTTAATATATTGTGATGTAATAAAATTAACTAAGTCTTTTTTTATTAAATATCAATAATATCAAAAAAAAAAAATCATAAAAGTGGGTGTAGCCGATGCCAATGGCGCCCCCTTTTAAAATATAAGGGGGCTGGATTGCTGATGATGCTCTTAAAATATAAGGGGGATGGGTTGCTGATAGCGCCCCTCTTTTAAAATATAAAGGGGCGGGGTTGCCAATGGCGCCTCCTATGTATTTTCAGATTTTTTGTTTGAAACATGAGTATTATGGAATATTTGAGAGAAAATTGGGTAATATAAACATTAATGCATTGAAACATGGTTATTAGAGTAAAAATTTCAAGAAAGCACACCCTAAATGTAAAATAGGAAGCATATGAGAAAAGAACATAGATTAGCATAGAAAGATTTTGAAAAATCATAAGACAGAGTTCCTGCAGAGTAAACCAATGTTCTCGAACGAGCAAGAAAGGTTCTTGGAGCAATAAGTATGATATATCTTCAAGTGACAAGTCTTTAATTAGTGAGTCTTGAAATCAAAGATACTAATAATATCATCAATTGCTATAGTTTTGGATAATGCAGTGTCAGTAATTTTAGTTAGCTCGAATTTTTTCAATAAAAGTACATTTAATATCATACTCAATGATAGAATGATCAAATAAATAAATTTATTAATTTAAGATTTTTATTGTCTTTTGATAATATTGATCAACTAGAGAATTTCTTTTAACAAATCATAACTTATCAACTTATCGTTTTCATAAAACACCAAATTAAAATAATTATAATGAAAACATAAAATTATTCATTAAAATATTAAATATCAAATTTTTTATATAGATTCTAATATATAACTAATGTCAAAATAAATTTAATATATAAGTGATGAATATTACTTTTATTCTATTTTGAATATTACTTTTATCATCGTCGACTTGTGATGTGTCATCTAAAGAATACAGTTGGATATTCATGACGTGTACGAAGATTACGCGGTTAAGCAAACGTACATAGTCGGTGAAATTGCTTGAATTCAACACTGTTCCATCTTCCAACAACAGTATCTCTCTCCTTAAAATCTAACCATTTTCTATTTTCTTTTTCATCCTTTTTCTAAATCTCTCATCACTCACCTTTCTCTTCCTCACCCATACAACATGAACAACAACAACAAAACCCAATCACATGATGAAAACCCATTTGCATCCCCATCATCATCATCTATTCCTGCTACAACAACTGAAAATTGGGGAACTCACATGATGGGAGCACCAGCAGTCCCAAGTAGTCACCCAGACAACAAAAAAGCAGCTTTACAAACCGATCAACAACCACAAGAACAACCTCAGGTTCAGTATTTCCAACATGATCATCCTTATGTTCAACACACCCCTGTTGAAAAACCTAACAGTCCCATGGAATCAATTCTCCACATGTTTGACTCTTGGAGCAAAAAAGCCGAAGCCACCGCCAACAACATTTGGCACAATCGTAAGTCGTCGTAACTCGTAACTCGTAACTACCATTTCCCAATTCCAAACTCCAAATATACTTACTTACCATTTATTTTACATGATGTTTTTGTTACTGTGATGAATTTGCAGTTAAAACAGGGCCTTCTGTATCTTCCGCCGCAATGGGGAAGATGAATCTGAGGGTTAAAGCGATATCGGAAGGTGGATTTGAGTCACTCTACAAACAAATATTCACTACCTACCCAAATGAAACACTGAAAAAGACATTTGCTTGCTATCTTTCGACAACAACAGGACCTGTTGCAGGAACACTTTACTTGTCTAATATTCATATAGCCTTTTGCAGCGATCGTCCATTGAGTTTCACTGCACCCTCTGGGCAAGAAACTTGGAGCTACTACAAGGTGATGGTGCCTTTGGGGAAGATTGGAACGGTTAATCCTGTGATCATGAAAGAGAATCAGTCAGAGAAGTATATCCAGATTGTGACTGTTGATGGACATGATTTTTGGTTCATGGGTTTTGTTAATTATGACAAAGCAATGAAGAATTTATCAGAAGGAATTTCACATTTTGTTGTGCCGGGTGTAGCAGTGCCATCACCAACTAGTTCTTGAGGTTGGAATTTTGATCAATTCTGTTAAATTAGAGACTTAACAGTGTTTGTGATTGGTTTAATTTGTTGTTTTTGTTTGCTCTATCATTATGTGGTACCTTTGTAGTTTGTGTATTGAATCAGTAGTTGATTGTGTAAACTTTGTAGGGTGTATCAGATAACAAACAAACAAAAAACAAATAAAGGTAACAAACTTGAATGTCCACTACATTAGAAAGCTACATGTTAATTTAACCAATCTAGATTCTTTGATGTCTTTTTCTATAATAAAAAATGTTGAGGCTGTTTTCTTCAGAGTTGAGAAATTTCGTGTTAGAGCTTGTTTTTTTTAGTTATTCAATTCTTCTTCGTCCCAGCCGAAGAGTTAAGAGAGGAAAGTGACTTTGTTGTTATTGAAGCTATTCTCAACTCCCTTTATCTACAAGACCTTTAATATAACAGGTGTATTAATTATTTCATCTTAAAATTCATTATTTCCTCTCTCCCACATTGAATAATCTCCAAAGAGGAATAAATGAAAGAAAGTGAATGATAATTTTATGAGTTCGTATCTGCTCCGGTTGCTAATTAGTCCGGTTACCTGGTTTTAATTACAAATATTTGACACGTGGTGGCTAAATGTTTTAACGATTCAGATTTAAAGTTTTAAAATCACTATTTTGAAATATAAAAGAAAAAGGTTAATCAACCCTTGTTCGATTAACCTGTCATGTCATCGTCTGATGATTCTGAATTTTAAATCTAAATCGATTTATCTTCTCATGATTGAATCACAACCTTCATTCTACTGTTTTTTTTTTCAGAATAAGTTTATTGAACCTTCCTTTCATTGCTTTTTTTCAAAGAGATAAATGAAAAATGAAAAAGATAATTATTCTTCAGAGAGATTATCAGAGGAAGAAGATGATTGCCACATCATTTTTTCATTGTGTCAAGAATTTAGGAAGAAGGACAACAATTCAGATTTTGATATTGGTCTACTTTGTTGGTTGCAATGGATGAAAATGTGGAATAGGTTTGGAGAAGACGAGAGGATTAGGTTTTCATTGAGAGTTGAGAAGGAGATTTATAATTTTTTATTAATTTTTATTATCTTAAATTACAACCATTGATTTATTATTTTAACACGTGTTCAGTATCTATAAAATGAACCGAAATCCAAACTCTAATTTTATTAAGGCATAATTAGTTTTCAGGTCCTTTAAGTTAATTTTGAGTTCCGCTTTAGTCCCTTAATAAAAAATGGTTACAATTTGGTAGTTTCATTACAGTTTGGTCCAGTAATATTAGTTTCGTTAGCAATATTGGTCATTTCCGTTAGTTTAGCTGAGAAAACGTTATTTTTTTGCCAACGTAGCATGCCAACTGTATAATGACTCAACAAAAGGATCAAATTGAAACCTTATAATTATTTAAAGGAGCAAATTAGAAAAGATTAATCAATAAGTGGGCCATCAATTTCACTGAGTTGACCAAGTGCCCTCTTTAATAGCAGCACAAAACCATTATACATCATTCATTGTTCCTAACATACACCATTGATACATCTCAAAACAACAATCATTCACAACAATATTCATGAACTTTCATCAATGAACATGTTACAATAACAACAACAAAAACAGTATTTTTTAAATTATTAAATAAAATTTAAATTTGTCTATTTGACCTTTCTCATAAAATCAAACCATCATAAGTATCGTGATTGCGTGATTATCCAGAAATTCTAACCATAGAGAATTTGTTAACCTTTTTTGAATAGAAAAAAAAAAATCGAAAAGGTTCCCAAACAGAAAAAGGTTGCTAAACGAACATGCGATTAAATAGAAAAATGTTCCCAAACCCTTGAATGTTCATGTTCTCTTAATTTTTCACCCTCAAAATCCATTTTTCATTTCAATTTGTCTTTATCCATTCTTATTTCTTCACCCTTGTCTTTTTCATTTCAAATCGAAAAGGTTCCCAAACAGAAAAAGGTTCCCAAACCCTTGAATGTTCATGTTCTCTTAATTCTTCATCAACAAAACGGCGTCACCGCTTCTTCTTCCTCCGCTTTTAACCAAGGAACAACAACTGCAACAACAACAGCAACACATGGCGTTGCCGCTTCTTCCTCTGTTTATGAGAAATGGTTATAGTGAGGAAGAAGAGTTGAACCTTGAGAGAGAGAGAGAGAGAGAGAGAGAGAGAGAGAGAGAGAGAGAGATAGTTGTTTGAGCCGAGGTAGAAGAAAAGGTTTAGAGAGAGAGTTAATATGGTGTTGATTTTATGGAAAGTTGAATCGAGAGAAAAAGATGAATGTGAAGATGTTGTGATAGCTAGGATTTTGATTTTGGAAAGTGAGAAGAAGAAGATTTCTGAATGTTTAATAAATAAAACATAAATTTTAAAATAAATATAAAAAAGTCACCTTAAATAAATATAATGACAATTAGATTGACACGTAGGAAAGAGATGCCACATACATTATTCTTATAATTAAAAATAAAACAAAATATTAAAACAAAGCCACATCAGTTTAGGGTCATGTCACATAAGCATTTTCTAACGTTTTTTCACTTGAATTTAACAGAAAGAATTTAACGGAGGTTGATTAAATGACTACATTGTAACATTTTAGAATTGTGGACTAAATTGAAACAACAAATTAAATTACGGGACTAAAAGATGAATTAAGCCTTTTATTAAAGTATTCTTATTATATATTGAAAATGATGAAAGTAATATTAATTAGAGGATAAAATTTGATAATATTTATTGGAAACTGAAATAGATCATTTATTTTAGGACACTCATTTATTTTAAATGGGGCAGTCTAGACGTATCTCAAAATTCATGTTTGTTCGGCTGCGGTAGAGAGGAAAATGTCGTACATATTTTCTTTGAATGTTCGTTGGCTTGGTTGACATGGAGCGAGGTCCTAGGGTTGCTCCGTATTGATTATGTTATGCATAATTCAGTGGATCATAATTTTCATCAGTTTGCAGGTTTATGCAGTGGAGGGAGAGTGCAAAAACAAAGGCTGGTGACGATATGGTTTGCTTGTATTTGGTCAATGTGGCACCGAAGGAATGAAAAGATATTTAGGCATGTGAATGGCTTTGTGACTAAATGCTTAGAGGAGATTCAAAGGTTATCGTGGAGGTGGATGAAATCAAGGATAAAAGGATTCTATTTCGATTTGTTTCAATGGGTCATGCATCCAAAGGAATGTCTTGGGTGGGTATGTTCGTAGTAGAACAGTAATTTTTATGTGCTTTGATCTGGTGTTTCAACAGTGGATTCTAGTTTTGGGTGTTGGAGTTGATCGTATGTTTGTGTCGGTGGTTTGGCAACATTTGATTAGGTTCTAGAGTCTGACCTGCTGGTTTGATGTTGTGTTGGAGTCTTGGTAGCAGGTGGTTATGCTTTGTGCTTTGGAGGCATGTGGCTGCATTTTTAGTTATCTTTTTTATTTTGAATGGATAGTCATAAAAGTGGTAGTCTTATTTTGGAGCTTTGCTTGGAAGGAGTCGGTCTTATTCTGTAGTGGTAGTGGATTAAGCAGGATTTGAATTCAGCATTTTTGGTTTGATTTGTTGGGTTCCATTAGATTTTTCTTAAAGTGGGGGTGCAGCTTGTTGGTTAGTTTTGTTTCGTTATCAGAGTTTCGGCTCGGAGTGGTGGTTCTTGTATCTGTGGAGGTGGTTGGGTCGGGTTGTGTGGATCTTGCATGTAACTTTGTCTCTGAGTCGTGGTGTCTATGTTGGTTTGTGGTTTGTTGGCGTTTCGATTCTGTTATTTTGAGCCTAGTTTGTTTCTCTGCCTGTTTTGTCTAATATCTAGTTTCCATCTAGAATTGGGGTGGTTTATTATTGTAGTAATATTGGAATTCTGCTAATTATTTGGGTAGGTTTTGGTGTTGGTGGTTGTATTGGCATTCCTTATGCCCCGTTTTTTTAAATAAATCTTTGTCTTTAAAAAAATGGGGTTATTCATTGTAAACCGGAAGAAATAGTTATTTAATGATTTGGATCTCATAGTATTTCCTCCATGGAAAAAACTACTAATGAAGGTGAGAATAAAATCATTCCTTTTAGGTTTCATATTTTTGGACTTGTTGCCTCTGTTTAGAATAGAATTATACTCTTTATGTTAGAATGGGTAGTTATTTGCATTTATTATTGTCTTGTGTCTCCCTTGAATGTATTTTATTATGGAGTAGTGTCTGTTGATTTGAATATTAAGTAATTTATCTAGAAAGGATGAATAGACAATTAAATTTTCCTTTTTGATTTAAAAATCAATTTATGCAAGTGGAAAAAAATATGCTGAAAACTTATTTTGAAATGGTTTTAAGATGTTGGAAGAAGATTGATATTATATACACACCAAAAGTTTGTAATAAAGTAATAAGCAATGTAATGATTAATGGTTAAAGCTTCAAACAAGATCTTTAATGTCTTAAACAATTTATCAATCGAAAGCAAATATAATTGCAATTCTTACCGAATAATCAACAACAAGATTATTTCAAAAGTCAATTCTTATCAAACTTAACCTTTTTACAAATTAAGACTACAAATAAAATAAACCTATGAGTTAAGCAAATCTTAAGCGATAAATCTAACAGTTAAACTCAAACATGTAATGAGAGAGAGGGGGCAATACAACCAACATTCACCAAAAAATCTAGGAAAGAAAAGGAAAAGCAGAGAAAGAATATTGCTAATGATTAGAAGTCAAGCAAGAATTCAAATAATCACACTAATTCAATCAAGAAAGTCATGGGCAACAAGTATTTGGGGGAAAAGTTGACATGAAATAGGCGTGGTGTTTCCACTGTCGAGGATTTGGTCATTATTCTAGAGATTGTCGAAGAAAGAAGGAATCTATAGTTAAAGATTATGGCGAAGTGCAATATGCACATGCTGGAGAAAGTGACTCTAATGATATGCTACTCATGGAAAATACTCAGTCGAACAATGAGAAAACCAACATGTAGTATATGGATTCATTATGCAGCAACCACATGGCTGAAAATAAAAACTGGTTTACCAAGTTATATGAATTAGTCAAGAAGGTGATCGAGTTTGCAGATGGCATGCATGTTACATCAAAGGGAAGAGGAAACATAGTTGTGATAAGAAGGAATTGTCGAAGGTCCAACATTGTTGACTTATTGTATGTAGCTTCAATGATAAGTAATCTGATAAGCATAAGTTAGTTACTTACCAAAGGGTATAACATGAAGTTTGGAAGAAAATCTAATAAAGGTGTATAATGGTGAATGAAGGATGATTCTGAAGGCACCATTGACAAAAAAAAACAAAACCTTCAAGATTGAGATCGACATGGTTTACCATTAGTATCTTGCTTTGACTGTTGTCGAAGATAAGAATTGGCTATGGAATCACAAGTACAGACATTTAAACTTCAAATGTCTAGGTATGCTCAACTAGAAGAATATGGTGTATGGAATATCTCAAGTTAAGGAACCAAGTCAAGTAGGTGAGGAATGTTGCAAAGAAAAACAGGCTAGGAAGGCATTCAAACATGACTTATCCATGAAGTTGAGAGAAAATCTGGAGCTTGTTCTCTAACGTGTGTGGACCTTTTAAAGTATGTTTGAATGGAGGTAACTGTTATTTCCTAATCTTCATATATGAATTCACTAATATATGTGGATATACCTTATTGAAAGGAATAGTGGGGTATTCACATAGTTCAAGAAGTTTAAATTTCATGTCGACAAATAAAGTGGATGCAAGTTAAAGAAACTGAGAACTGATGGTGGTGGTGAATACACCTCTATAAAATTTGCAAGATTTTGCTCTAACGAAGATATAGAGCATGAAGTCATTGCACCTTATACATCTCAGCATAATGGTATAGCTGATAGGAGAAATAGAAGTATATTTAACATGACTAAGAGCATGTTGAAAGATAAAGATATGACAAAGATATTTTGGGGTTAAGGTGCTTCGACGGCAGTATACATTCTAAATAGATGTCTAACAAAGAAAACACTCGAGAAGACATCTTATGAGGCTTGGAAATGACAAAAGCATAATGTTAGTCATCTTATAGTCTTTGGATCAATATGCATCATTCATGTACCTGAACAATTGAAAAAGAAACTAGATGATCGAAGTTAGGTTATGGTACTTAAAGGTTATCATTTGACTAGTGCATACAAACTATATTAACTAAATGATGATAAACTAGTGATCAGTCGAGATGTTCTAGTGGATGAAAGTAAAGGATGGGATTGGAGTCAATGGTTATTTTGACGGGAGAAAGAAATAGTCACAATTGTGCTTGATGAAGACCAACAGACTTAAGTCACAACCAATCGAAATGAAGAACCATCATAGCAGAATTTTAGGAGATAGACTAGAGGAAGAACTAAGTCGACGAGGCTAGCCGAATATGAGAGATTTCCAGATCAAGAAGACGATGCAGATGGTGACTTAATATAAGAAGTAATGATGATGGATGAATATGAACTAAATGATTTGGATAAAGCCATGAATTATTTGAATTGGTTAGCATCCATGCAAGAAGAACTCAGAGCAATTGAGAAGAACAAGACCTAGGAACTTGTCAAAAAAACAATCAAGAAGACAATTTATGTGAAATGGGTTTACAAGTTAAAGTTAAGGACTATTGAGGCATCAAACTTCCCTTTTGTATAATCAGTCCCTTCCCTTTCATCTTCCTAGGCATAAAGATTGAGGTTAACACTCATAGGCGTAGTACAGGGGATCCAATTTTGCTCAAGCATCACAACAGGCCTACTTCGTGGAAAGGCAGACTGATTTTTGCTTGGAGGTAGAGTGACATTACTAAACTTTGCATTGAACTCAATTTCTATCTTTTTATTCTCCTTTTATAAATCCCCAAAATTTGTTAATCAAGAAATCATTAAGATTCAATGTGCATTCATTTGTTGTGGTGATAAGAGCAAGAGGGAGATTAATTGGGTATCGTGATCAACTATTTGAAATCTTAAGTTGGAGGTGATTTAGGGTTTAGGTATTGAAAATGTTCAGTTTGACATTTCTAAGTAAATGGGCCTAAAATATTTTATCAGATCGAAATTCTATTTAGTACTCCCTTCTAGATATTAAGTAAGGAGCCATTAAAGGTATGATTTTGGACCCTTCTTGGACTGTCAACAGTAGAAATAGCTCGTTGTGGTGGAGAGATATTAGGACCTTAATAAGAGTTTGAAAATTGGTCAGTATAGTTTGAAAATCAGTAAATGGACTTGATATTGATTTTTGGAAACACAGTTGGTTGGGTTTAATCTCTTTGTATTTGTTGTACCCTGGTATATTTGAGCTTGTGCAGGAAGCTAGAACAAAAATGCATGATTCGGGTTATTGGCTTAATGAGGTATGACACTAGAATGTAAAGATTAACCAAGATCTTCTTGAAGGATCGACAAAGAGTGAATGGGTGGACCTGCAGAATATTCTTATGTGTTGTCAGTCCAAATACAGTTTTTGTTGACAAATTTGTTTGCTGGCATGATGGAGCAGGCTTCTTAGTCAAGGCAATTGGGCGTAGGGGTGTTAATTTTCCTTTTTTAACATGAATATTTGTGGAGATTATTTGTTTGTGAATCTGAAGACGTGGATTTTCCCCTCATGGGGACGGGGGTGGAGGAAAAGTTCCACTGATGACACTTTGGGACGGGGATCAGGAAAAGTTCCCTCAACCATATTATTTAGCTTATATATATATATATATATATATATATATATATATATATATATATATATATATATATATATATAATTTTACAAGTTTATTTATAAAAAAAATTAATATATTAGGAAATGAAGAATTATTTGTGGATGATCATTTTTTTTATTTCAATGTATCGTTTCACTAACCAAGTACTCAACTCATGAATAGTGCATCCAATACATATAACATACACATCGTCTCATCCTTTTATTTTTTCAACTCTCTTTGTCTCCTCCGGTCCTTATCTTTATTATTCTCATCATCATCACAAAAATCAATCTCCTTGGTTTGTTCTCCTCAACGAAGCAACAACCATCATAGTGGATGGCTTTATTTTAATTCTTTTGTTGCTTTGGGGAAGTCGTTATGTGATATTTATAACTTTATTGTCTTAGGCTTTTGCTATTGGATATTTATTAATTTTTTACACAAAAAGAAATATTAGCAACTTCAAATGCAAGTGCTTTTGCATTTTCTTTTTGTTATTTATGCAAGATGTGTCTTTATTTTTAAAAAAGAAAGATGGAAAATATGTATTTGGCTTAATTCATCTTTTTGTCCCTTAATTTAATTTATTGTTTCGCTTTGGTCCCGCAGTTAAAAAATGTTACATTGTAGTCCCTTAAAACGGTTCCGTTAGTCAAATTAACCCATTCCGTTAAATTTTGAAGAAAAAAAACGTTAAAATGTGCATATGTGGCAGTCTACTGGAAGCATGTTAACTTATGTGGTTTTTTGATCTGTTTATTTTCAATTAATTATTATTTGTTATTAAACATGTGAAAACCCTAATGTTTCTAACCATCTCTCTGCAATTTCTCATCGCTCTCTGTCGTCGTTATGTATGTTTATAACCTTCTCTCTTTCTTTTATTTGTTATCTCTTTCGTTTGCCCCCAATTTCAAATCTAGGGTTTTGAAACCTTGGCGCCGACAACGAAGGTGAAGCCCAACTACGTTGCCGCTAGTACCGACTATCACCCCTTAATCGCAACCGTTGTGGAAGATTTGTGGGTGAGTTTGAGATTCTATTTCACAAGATGTGTTTTGGGCATCGTGGAAGATCCGTGGGTGAGTTCGAGATTCTATTTCACAAGATTTGTTATGGGCATAAGAGTTTGGTTATTTTGTAGAGTACAAGTTATTTTCTTTTAATGGTGATTTGGTTTTGATTCTAAATTTAAGAATGATGTTTGGCTGGAACATTGAAACGTGAAGGAAGAAGAAATGATTTTTTTGTCTGTTGTATGATTTTGTCTTTTGGCTGAAACATTGATTGGTATCAGGAAGAGAGAAAATTCGCAGACTTTTTGGTATCAGGAAAATGAGAAGATCAAGGACATAAGTTGTGAATTAGCAATTTATGATCATTTCATTTTAGCAAATGTTGATTTGGCATCTGATGTTGATTTAGAAATATTAGCAAATATGACTTAATAATGCAATGATTTCTTCCTTGTTCCTGTTGTTGTTGCTTTGTAACCATATCAATATTTGTAACCATAACAATAACAATATATGTTAAATTCAGTTTTGCTACTTCATTGTATTTTTTGAATTTGTCCAAAAATCTAAGGGTTATCTTCCTGCAAAATCATTTTAATAAAATTGTTCTCATTCATATCTGGAGAGTAAAATCGTTCTAATAAAATTAATGTTCTAATAAATTGTTTTTCTGATTTTTTTTTCAATTGATTTTATTTTTTTATATGAAATTTATTAAAGAGTTTGATTAATTTTTTCTGATTTCGTCCCTTAAATAATTATAAGGTTTCAATTTGATCCTTTTGTTGAGTCATTACACAGTTGGCACGCCACATTGGCAAAACCTAACGGTTTCTCAGTTAAACTAAAGGAAATGACCAATATTACTTACGGAATTAATATTACGAGACCAAATTGGAACGGAACTAATAATACGGGACCAAACTGTAACGATTTTTTATTAAGGGACTAAAGCGGAATTTAAAATTAAGTTATAGGACCTGGGGACTAATTATGCCTATGTATTTTTTAGGGGGGGAAATAACAAAACACTAGTGTCATAGTTTTGATTGAAAAGTATAAGAAAATTCTTAAGATTCAATGTTCGTGGATCTCCATAGAAATTGTGGAAATTTATGGGGACGGGGATGGGGGAAATATTTTCCCATGACGGAAATCGATGATGGGGGCGGAGAAAATTGGAGGGTGGATGGGGAGTGGAGAAGTATCCTACACACATTCTCTACCCAATTAACATCCTTAATTGGACATATGTTGGATTTTATTGCTAAAGCAGACTCTCTCTCACCTTGAAGAAGAATTGTCTATTGCTCTCAAATTAGTGTGAAAATCAAATGTCCCTGGTAACATTCAAGTATTCGCATGGATATTTGTTATTGAATAGGGTCCAAACAAGATATGAGTTGGCAAAAGAGAGGTTATTAGGGGTGTGCAGAATCTAGTATGTTTGCTTTGTTTAGGGCATGCTGAAACTCACCTCCGTATTTTTCTAATGTGTCCAGTAACAGTTTGTGTGTGACTTTTTCTAGTGTGTCCAGTAGTTGTTTATGTGTGGCAAGTCATTGTTGATAGGATTGGCATTGGGAGGTTATCAAACATTGTCAAGATGTTAGGAAAGGTAAAATCAAGAATAATCGATGTCTCGTGTTCTGGCTTGTAGTCCCATTGTCCATCTGGTTAGTTAAGAATGGAATTCTTTTTAAAGGTCTTTGCCATCTGGTTAGTTAGGGATGAAATTCTCTATGCAATCTCTTTAGCTAACCTCTGACATGGACTGGCTTGGATAGGTCCTCTTCGTTTCAAAATTAAGGATCTCCTTATAAATCTGTGTTAGTTAGATTAAGGATCTCCTTATAAATTTGTTAGTTAGTATGACGTAACATTCATTTCTAGTTGTTTGTTTTCATTTTCTTGATCTTTTTGTATGATGGTTGAAGACCCTTCTATTCACATTAATACATTTTTACTTGTACAAAAAAATTGAATAATTTTTACTTTGAACAAAAAGAGTTTGTATTTTAGTTAGTTTTAATGTTCTTCCGATAAGTAAATAATGAAACAAACAAGGGTCAATTCAAAGGTAGTTAGTAGGTGTACCTGTTATGGATATGCACCGATCATATATCATTGATTCCATACATTTAATAAGTATTAAATTTAACATTATCAGTAACATTTTCCAAAGGATATATTTACAGATCGAAAAGAGTTAAGGTTTAAATAATATATTTTAATAGGAGTGGCAAAACAGACGTCCGCTCCGTCCTGCCTAAAATCCGCTAAAAAAAGTGCGGCATGTCTGTCAAATTGAAATGAGCTTGAAAATTTAACCCGTTCCACCAAGGGCTTAAATAATATATTTTAATAGGAGTGGTGGGTTGGTGGCGGAGGGCTTACCCGCCTTCTTTAATTTTTTTATTTTTTTTATTTTATAAAAAAATATCTAACCAACATTTAAAAAGCATAAATGACAAAAGACTAAACTTATCAAATATTAATTTTCAATAAAAAATAGAATTTTCAACAAACTTTCACTTAAAATATAAGCAAAAGTGTTTATTTCATAGGTGCGACAAAAACCCACCCAGCCCGCCATTTTTAGGCGGGTGCACGGGCCGGCGGATCACAGGCCGTTTTGCCACCCCTATATTTTAATAATAAAGATTTCTAGAAATGTGTTTTTTAGGCGACTAGCTAGCGTATGTGCATCTTTTTAATGGAAACATATTCTCTCCTGTTAACATTTTATCCGGTGAAATCTCAACTTAATTGATTGAAAATTAATTAAAAACAATCCTAATCCTTTTTTCTCTCTGGTGAAATTGATTGAAAATTCTTCTTCAATCAAACGTAAATAATTAATTGAAAATTAGTTCAATGGTTGAGATTTTCGCTGGACGCAGTCCCAAGAAAATCTCCCTGAAAAAAAACCTAATCCTTTTTTATATTCTAGGTAAGATTGGAGGTTGAACTTGAAACCGGGGTTGGTTTGAAAAGGTAAAGTAGGTGGCTGCTTAATCTAATTGCCATTTATGGTGGGGTAGATCTTTGACGTGATGTGTATAATAAAGATGGTTATAATTATAGAGTAAAAGACAGGTTTACATACTACATCTTAATAGACGCAACCGAATTTTATTTCAAATTTTTGAAAATCAAGACTTTGGTTTTTCTCTGGGCAGCCAGCAAAAACAAGACAACTCAAAATCTAAACAAGATGTTCAACTCTATAGTAAGAGCAAGAACCAAAAAGTGTCGCAATGAAGACAAACTCCAAAACTTAAGCAAAACAGTACAAGCTTAAACTCCGGAGTTGGTCGCCATCACATCATATCTCCTTTTATCTACAAGCTTGTAATCCACCCTGGAAAAACTTCGAAGTACAAGCTTGTAGATGATTGACTGGTAAAGTAGCAAATTATCATCCCTGGACATCAGATTTGAGGATCATTCGAACATTATAAAGGGCAATTGGTAGAAAAATAGCTATGAGATCACATGATCGATTGATGTAATTTTGCTAGCTAAGATCCATAACATTCATGTGAGAACTGAAAACAACCAGATTATGCCGTCAAGAAATTACAATTGTTCTCTCACTAACTCATTTAACCATTCATTGAAAAAGTTCAAAAACATGTGTTCTAACTAGGTGAAAACTGACCGCAGACAGAATATCACGCTCTAGCCTCCGATGTCTGATTGCAAAGCTACTAAATTGTCGAAGATTAACGCTTCTTCTTGCCTCCTTTACCGCCTGATTTTGATGGTGAAGCTACCAGGTACACAAACAAAACTATAATGCTGATCACCGAGAATAGAGACCCATACTTAGCCAGCAACCTCTGCAGACAAAAACATTTTGACATTATGGCAAAGGCATTACACACTTATAAAACAATAAGGTAGTTAAAAAGAACACATCATACAGAAGATTAACAAGTTTTGGTGTTGTTTCTCTGGAACACACTAGGAGAGAAAAGTGCACTAAGAAAAACAAGGTGAGAATATATTTTCTATTTCAATTCCTGATGCACCTTTAACTTCAAAATCAAATCTGCTACTTTGTTTACATTTTGTCCCTATTTTAAAGGTTTGTACAGGTAACAATTAAAACAACTTATTTGTTTTTTACAATTTCCTGTGCAAAACCACATTTGAAGACATAAAACAATGAAAATTCGGTGACTGTATTGTAATTAAAAGTGAAATCAAAGAAATGTTTTCTGAAACCAAATAAACCCTTGTTAGCAACAGTACACACAAAACCACCCATTTCTCAACAGTGGAAAAAGTAGCACCAACAATGTGAATAGATCCACTCATGACTAGCTACTTGCAAAATCAATTATGAAAACAGGCAATCCTCCTCATGCTAAATTCAAATGTATATCATTCAAAGAATAATTTCAAAAATTGCAATTTCAAAGCATAAAATATATGTTCGTACCTTAGCCTGAGAAATCCAGTCCAACCAAATATTAATACATGAAAACAAAAAAGCAACATGTCAATCAATGCAAGCAAATTAGATTGATTAATATGTAAATGTCAGGTATACAGGAAACCTACCCATTCAAACTTCTTCTCTGGAGGCCTGTCTGCAAGAACATCTAACGGCAATATGGGAGTTGAAAATGCCTCCTAATAACAACAAACCATTATGAGGGAAAAGTTCACTCACCGGAAAAGAAAACATACAATAGACAGCAAATGCAACAAAATAAACCTGTAAAGCAGCGTTTGTGGGGACACGGAACTTGATGACAGCTGGTTCACCGGAAAATAATCCCTTTGATTTTGCCTCCAGCTCAAATGTGTGAGAGAGGACACCACCGCTGCAAAAAAAAATATGACTTGTTAGTAAGAAGAAATAAACCAAAATGCAGCAGAGTAGCAGCAGAGTGGAAACATTAGGTAATTGAAGAGTGCCAAAAGAAATATTGGCGATTATATGAAACTCACGCATCAAGCTTTTCCCATGTCTTTGAAGTGGTACCGCTGATTATACTGAAAAGGTCCGTCGGCCAGCTCTCATCGGCCAGACTCACGTCATATGCCGTCCTTTAAAAGAGTAGAAGAAAGTTGGTAAGTGAAAATCAATAGAAAACATATTGGTTACCAAATGAAAATATACCACAACAAATGAATTTCTTTTCTAATAACATAACATACAATATTACATAACGTAACAAGTCAAACAAGGAGCTGCAAGGTTTGTTAACCTCTTATGATCCGAGACAATAGAGAGACAAAACCACAGTTCAACAGAAGCTTCGGCACACAAAGTCATGTATTATTGAGTTTACACCCTCAGCTATCAGCCAACCATAATTAATACCAATGACACTTGCAATCATTCCCGTAATATACAGGAGAGATTTCTCGTTTTGGAACTACCCTTCCATCATTTCTTATAAGTAAATCAGAAAAACATGCAATATAACTAGCAATGCACTTCAGATTTGAATCAGAGGGAGCACTATCTTAAGCCATTAAAACTCAAATTGAGCCACAGGAAAGTTCAAATTTCCACATCAAGATTATCAATCATGACCATTCGTCACCAAATCACATAGGAACTCTTAACTGTCAACCAGATCAAATTGAAACAAGCGACCAGATCATTCACATATCAATGCATGCAAGCAAGCAAAATGAGCAATCATAAGATTCTTAAAAATTACTAACTAACAAAATTGAAGATTATCATCAATTCACCCTCCTACTTCTCCTAACCACCTGATCAAAGATTACGATTTCCCCAAACCACCTGAGAAAATTAAATAAAAACAACCAAGATCCAGCAAGATTCCATAATCTTAACCAACATCCAAACAGCATATTTACAAAATTGAATGAAATCCCTAATAATCTTAATCCAGCAAAATCAAACAAATCATCGGAACATGCATGCAAATGGAAAATTAGGATCTGAAATCTCGAAAACAAAACGAAAACAGAATCATGAGTGATAGATCGAAGCATACGAGGCTCCTTGGTTGTAGATATCGATGGAGACAGAGACTCTTTCAGCGCCAGTCTTGAGCCTGTTAAGAGAAGCCTTCTTGTGAGCGACGATGAAGGGAACATCAGAGGAAGCGTGTGAGCACAGCAACACAGAAGCTATGAGCAGAAACGAAATCAGAGGTTTGAAGATTGGATCCGCCATTGGCACCACAGAGATGAAGAGAGAGAAATGAAGAGTCAATGAAATCGTGTGAGTGTTATTTTTATTTGTGGTTGATTATAAAGTTGTGATCTTAGGGGAAAAATACACTAGGGTTCGTATCAAAAGGTTGCATACAAAAACAATTGTCGGAATATGTTTAATTATATTTAAAATTTGAAAAATAGAAAATATAGTTAATAAAAATTAATAAATTTTGTATTTCCTAAGAATTAGTTTTTTAGTTTTAATTTAAAAAATTTAAAAATTAATAAAAATCAATAAATATAAAAATATATATATAATTTATATTTTAAAAAATTAGAATTAATTCTCGCAGACGTTGGTATCTTTTATAAAAATATTTACGCAATGCTTTAATTTTATAAATATCAAATAATATCATAGTTTCTTTTAAATATTATTTTAAGTTTATAAATAAATATTATTAACATAAATAAATTTATTTTATGTAAGTATTATTACTAATATTTATTTCATGTGATACTCATATCAATTCATGTGAGATCGCCCGAGTACTGATGTGTTGTGTATATTTTTTTTGTTAAAAAAATAGAATTAATAAAAATTAATATATATAAAATATATTTTATATTTTTAAAATAAGAATGAATACTTGCGGGCATCGTTTGATATTTTTTTATAAAAATATTTATGGAATAATTTAGTTTTATAAATATCAAATAATATCATAATATTTGTAAATATTTTTTATTTAATAAATAAATATTATCAAGATAAATAAATACAGTGGAATTTAAAATGGATGATGTTGCTTTTAATTTAGAAAATTCACATAGGAATAGATTTTGAAATATATGCACAGTACAATAGCATACACATGGTGAATCACTAATAAATGTCAAAATATTTTAAATATTGAACAATATAATTGAATTTTATTATAATTTAGTCCTACTAATAAATAAGTTGGAATATGACTTATGAGTATGATTATTGAAATGATGTTGTGAAATGCAAAATTGGGATATAGGGTGATGTTTGACACATAAAGATAATGATGAGTAAATATATAATAATGTTAAAAATCTCATGGAAATCTTGTATGTCCAATAGAAAATATTTTTTCTTAACACAATTGAGATAATGCATATTTAATGCTATTAAAAAATTAAAAAATATTATACTTTATATAACAATTAAGTTATACTTTTTAATACCATTAAAAAAATAAATCAATTTAATAAATATTTATGAAACTAATTAATATATAATTATAAAAGATGATAATATTTAATATTTATTATAATTTAAAATAAATTGATTTGTGAATGAATAAAAAGTTTTATATAAATTTTAAATTAATAAATATTTGTTTGAAATGAAAGTAAAATGGAAGGTATTTAAGGGTATTGTTTCTAAAAAGGGTTATTTTATATAGTCAATAAAGAATTGTAACGTATTTTTTAATGAAAATTAATTTTAACACAATTTAATTTGGAACTAAATTAACTGTGGGTTATTAGTTATAGATTAAATAGTGGAAGACTATTCATATTTCGTGAGCAAGAATTGTGAATGCCAAAAAGAATGAATTAAAGAAAGGAGATAAGCTTGAGTTTAGCATGACAAATTTGAGCGATCGTCTCTATGTTTCTGATCTTACCTGATCAGGAGGGTCTTCCAGTAGTTGGACGTGAATAGCAAGTGGATGGAATGGAGGGGGTGTACCTGCAAGACACTCTGATGCCAAAGTCAATAGAGGTACATAATGGTAAGTCAGAAGGGTTAAATCAGAATATCTGACCCTTTAGTGAAAAAGGGTATTTATAGTGAGCCCCCAGCGCTGAGCCAAGGTCCTTCCTTAGGCTGGATCAGCGAGACCCAAGGAAGAACTGGCAAGGTACGCGTAAGGAGAGTGAAGACCTAGCAAGTGGACTATTCCTTGGTCCAACTGACCTTATCTTTCAGGAGATAATGGGGGATAGTTTGGTGGTGTGGCAAGTGGAATAGTAGACTTGTTTTCTGCCTGTCTCATAAAATATATGCCCGACCATCAAGCAGTGTCTGCCCGACTACCTAGTATACTTGCCCGAGTGTATGGGCACCTGCTCGATGTATTGGGACACGGCCCAACATAGTCTGGAGGCCCAGTCCATAACAGGAGCCCCCCAAGTTGAGTCTCCGAGTCGGAGCGATGAGTTTAAAAGAGTCGAGCACATATTTGCATCGAGGGAGAAGTCGTATCGGGTGTCGAGTATCTGCTCGTGTGAAAGTGCTTGGTATATTCAAGTTGTTTCGGGCATCATGGAGGACGTCATTCAACTCGTCGGGCGCGTGGTGCTCTCACGGGTCGAGGATATTTCGTTAGAGTCAGGGAGACCCATGGTTGCCCGACGTCGTTCAGAATTCTCTAACTGATGTGTCCTAGGCATTAATGGTGTGTCGTTTCGTTTCCTGTGCTAGTGTCGACCTAGGGGCCTAGGTAATGATTGCCTGGCGTGTCCGCCCACGCACCTTCCTAGTATATAAGGTGGAGGGTCCACTTCATTTCAACTTTCGCTCATACGTTTAACCGAAAGCTCTGAGAAGAAACTCCCTTCCGCCCGCAACCGTCGACGACACCACCGCTCACTGCCCGCGCACCACCGTAACCTCCATGTCATCACTATGTCTGGTAATCTTCCATACCTTATCTTTTCACGCATTTTTCCACTTGATAGGTAGCAAAATTCGTAACTTTTCTGTTTAGAGTAGGTAGATCCATGTTTTAGGTTAGTTTTTAGGTTTTAGACATGAATGTCCCGGGCACGATTTGCATGAAACGGGCGAAAAACTCATCTTTGTGTGAATGAACCAGCCAGGATCAACATATGATCGATGAAGGTCGCGGGCGTTCGATGCGTTCTCCGGGCAAAATCTCTTAGTCTTTCTGGGTGGTTTTTAAGGGTTTCGTATGCGCTCGAGTGGATCCGAGGGTCGTCCCTTTGTTGATTCAGGATAGTTTAGTGGGGTTTCAGGGCGTTCAGCTCTTCTCCCTTTCACTTGAACTGCGATGGAAGGGTGAATTTGATATGATGTCGAATTCACTTTTCCTTTCTGCTTTTTAGGTACGGCCGAGCAACGACGAACCGAGGAAAGAAACCCTGGGGAGGGGAACGAGCATGTCTCTTTGCCTCGACGTAATGACCTGTCGTGGGTCGCTGACGAGCCTCTAGAAGAAGAGTCATATTTCGTGGATGAGGATACTACCGCGTATGCCGTGGTCGAGGACATTGGCCCCGAGGACACAGCGAACTGGCAATGTCTTGCTCCTCGGGAAATAGATCAGATATGTCATCGTTTTCTAGGGAAGCAGTTCGCCATGTACGAGTTTGCCTTCCGAGAAGCAAGGATGAGACTCCATTTTAATTATTTCCAGATGGGGGTCTTCAGGTGGCTCAGACTGGCGCCCTCGCAATTGCATCTGAATGCCATTGCTTTCATCCGGGCATTCGAATTGGTCTGCCTGTTTCTCAGGGTCGGGTGCACATTGCCCTTTTTCTTTCGCATCTTCCACCAGCAGCGGTCAGGCGCAGGGGGGCGTCATAGTTGGGTGTCTCTCAAACAGCCCGTGAGATTGTTCAAGACGTTTGTCGATTCTGCCCGCTATTTCAAGGGGAGGTGGTACGTGGTGAAACCGCTCAACCGGTATGCCCTCAACATCCTTTACTACTATAAGTGTGACGTCAGCAATGAGGAAAAGTTAATGTCGAGGATCCCCTTAAGATGATAGTCGGACCATTTTTATCTGTCGACCAGCCACTACCGAGTCAGACATTTGAGCATGGGGGTCGAGGATCGACTGGCCTACCAGATGCTGGTGAATTATGTTCAAAGCTTTAACTTGGCGGTCTGGGTGGACCGGCAAGACAAGCCCTATGTCGACGATGTCGGGATGCCCATCGATGAAACACGCCTTATAAATACAAAGACTCTGCTCGCGTGTGACACGGATGAAGAGGTCGTGGAGTTGTTGTGTAGGTTCTTTTGGACCTTCTCTCTTCTCTGATTTTTATGTTTGTTAACTGATGTTTAGTTGTTTTTGTTTTACAGGAACGATGCCCGCTCACCGAGAACGAGTCCTGAAGTTGGCCAACCAGGTCGGGGCCCCGAACAGGGTCTCTAAAAAGAAAAAGAAAGTGGGCAACCGCGTTCAGGAGGTAGCTACCGAGCACAGGGTTGGTAGTTCTGGTACCCCCAGCTCAACCACCAACTCTCCTCAAGTTGTCGTCCAACCAACTTTTCTGATACACATACGGGATAGCCCTCTGCCCTCCACCTCTCCTCTTCTGAAGCGCAAGCGGTTGGAAGGGTCTCTTGCCCGGTCTTCTGCCGTGGGTGGTATGGATTCTGGCGCACCTGGGAGCTACTTTTTGCCTCCCTACTACTTGGAGCGGGATTTCTTCAAGTCTGAAGGTTCTGTCGTGGTGGAGGCGCTCGAGGAAAAGGCTCTTCTCAATCAGGATGCGGCCGCCAGACGGTCAGATCTGGCCGGGGATTTAGCTGCTGTCATTCGGGTGATGGAAACTGCTATAGTTTTGTCTGAGACTGTTGTCTCGTTGGCTGTGCTGGAGAAGGCTCTTAAGGTCGTCAGGACTGAGAAAAACAAGTTGTCCAATGACCTGTCTGACTACAAGGAGGAGCATAAGCTCCAAGAGGGGTTGGGCTCGGAATTGGAAAAGGTCAAACTCGAGTGGGACACCTTAAAAGCTGAAAAACAAAGTTGGGAGGATTAGGCTGTCGACTCAAGAAGGCGGCCGAAGAAAATGTGAACCTTCGTGCCTGAGTGGCGCTGCTGGAAGGTACAATCCGTCCTCTGGACGATGAAACTGAAGATGAGTTGGCCCTCCATACTCGGGGCGAATTGGTCGGCAGGATTCGCGAGCTCAACAAGGACTTACTTGTGATGTTTAAGGATGGGTTTGATAATGACACCAAGCATCTCAAGGTTCTGAAATCGGGGCTTGTGACTGAAGGGATGGCTCACAACTACTGTGTGGATGACAATGAGATTATTTGCCCCTTCGCTGCTGAGGAGGAGTTGGTCGAGGAAGACGAGGATGGCGAGGAGTAGCTCCGGGCGGAGACCTTTTTTTGAATTTTTTGGGTCTGCATGCCTTTGTATTGGCTTGTGTGCCTGTACCTTTTGTTGTAATGGCCTTCGTGCCCTTTGTTTGAATATTGGCCTATGTGCCTTCTCCCTTATACTTTTAGTGGCCGACTTTGGTCGGTTTTAAATACTTTTTTGTTATTTCATTGTGTTTGATTATTTATAATTGTCTATTTATTTTGAACTTTTCACGCTCGACCTAGTTGTACTCGTCAGTTTAAGGAACCGACGAGGTGGCGAGTTTTACGTCCGCCTTGAGTCGGGATTAGGGTTGCGATCGGATACCCAAATATCGGAGCTTGGGTCTTCCCATCGCAAGTTGGGTGCCCTGTCGATGTGGTACTGCGACGTTGGGGCTCGTTTGAGATGTCCAACGTCAGAGAGGGTTATGCTTGCCTTGTACGGGCGTTTATCCTCCTTTTTGTTTAGTGGTGAAGGTCGTGGTCGTACCTTCCATGCCTCCCCAGATTGTCTTTTAGCTATAGTATTGCCTAAGGTTTTCTACATTCCATGGTCGAGCAAGTTCTTCACCTTGTAGGTTTTCCAGATAATAAGTCTCGTTGCCCGTCTTATCCCGGACACGGTACGAGCCTTCCCAATTGGCAGTCAGTTTGCCTTCTCATGGGTTTTTCTGGTTTCGTTTGAGGACCAGGCTGCCCACATGTAACTCTCTTTTTATGACTTTCGCGTTTTGGCGTAAAGTTATTTTCTGTTTAAGGGAGATTTTCCTAAGCACTGCCTCAGAGCGGATTTTGTCTGACGAGGCCCAGCTCGGCTCGAAGTGTTTTGTCGTTCAGCTCCTTGTCAAGGAGTGCTTCTGTGCGCCTCATTGGTTCTTGGATCTCTACCGGTATGACCGCCTCGGTGCCGTATGTCAACCTGAATGAGGTCTCCCCGGTCGTGGAATGTGGCATTGTGCGATATGCCCAGAGGACGTTGTGCAGTTCCTCGATCCACGCCATTTTTGCCTCGCCAAGTCGGTGTTTCAGTCTGCGTAGAATCACCCTATCGGCTGCCTCGGCTTGCCCGTTAGTTTGGGGGTGCTCGACGAACATGAAGTGTTGTTTTGTGCCTAAGCCGGCGAAGCAGTCTTGGAATCCTTCATTCGTGAACTGTGTTCCGTTGTCGATGATGAGGACTAGGGGTATGCCAAAGCGTGCGAGGATGTTCCTTTTGAAGAATCGGAGAATGTTTTGTGTCGTTATTTTGGTCAAGGCTTCCGCTTCGATCCATTTAGTGAATTGGTCCACCCCTATGATGAGGTATTTGTTTTGGTAAGAACCGGTCACGAAGGGGCCGACAATGTCCATCCCCCACCAGGCGAAGGGCCACGGGGAGGAAAGCATTTTTAGTTCGTCGGGGGTGCGAGATGCATGTCGGCGTGTCTTTGGCACTTGTCGCATTTTTTACGTGCTATTTAGAGTCGCGCTGCATCGTCGGCTAATAATAGCCTGCTCGTAGGGCCTTACGCGCCAATGATCTTCCGCCAGGGCGTTGGGCATTGATCCCTTGATGTATTTCTCCCAGTATGTCGGGGACCTTTTCCTCCTCGACGCATTTGAGTAACGAAATGGAGAATCCCCTTCGGTAGAGTTTTCCCTCGAGGAGGACGTACGAGCATGCCCTCCTCTTGGTCATGGCCGCCTCTTTGGGGTCTATAGGGAGTTCGTCCTTCGTAAGGTGGTTGTAGATGGGCGTCATCCAGCAGTGAACGTCGCTGATCACGTTTACCTCGAGCGGGGGAGGTGGTCGTTCGGTACTTGGTCGAGGGAGGATTTCTTGAATCACTGACTTGTTTCCGCCATTCTTTCTCGTGCTCGCGAGTTTGGATAGGATGTCATCTCGCGTGTTGTGTTCGCGTGGAACGTGTTGGACCTCTCATTTCTCGAATTTTTCGAGTTTCTCTCTCACTAAGGTTAAGTATTCGATGAGGTTGTCGTTTTTAGCTTGGTATTCTCCTCATACTTGTGATGCCACAAGTTGAGAGTCTGTTGATATCTTTACTTCCTTTGCCCCTAAGTCTTCGGCTAATCTTAGACCTGCGAGGAAAGCTTCATACTCGGCTTGGTTGTTGGAAGTTGGGAAGGATAATGCCAACGAGACCTCGATCAGAATACCGTCCTTGTGTTTCGAGGATGATTCCTGTGCTGCTTCCCCCGGGCTGGAGGCACTGTCGACAAAGATAATCCACTTGTGGGCGCCGTTAGCTGGGATCGGGCTATGTATCATTTCTGCGACGAAGTCGGCCAGGACCTGAGCTTTCAGAGCTTTCCTACTTTCGTATTGGATGTTGAATTCAGAGAGTTCCAGCGACCACTTCAACATTCGACCGACCATGTCTGGTCGGCCGAGGAGCTGTTGTATTGGTTGGTCGGTTCTCATTTTAATCGTATGGGCAAGGAAGTAGTGTCGTAGTATCCTAGCGGCATTGATAAGGGCTAAGGCGACCTTCTCGATCTGTTGGTATCTGAGCTTGGGGACTTGGAGAGCTTTGCTGGTGAAGTATATAGGCTTTTACCCCTCGATGATTTCTCGGATGAGAACAATGCTAACAGCTTCGGTTTTTACGGACGGGTATAGATACAAGGTCTCCTTTTCTAGTGGTCGGGACAGGACCGGGGGCTCGGAAAGTGCTTTCTTTAGGTGGAGTAGTGCCTGCTCACACTCTTCGGTCCACTCGAAGGTGGCCTCTTTCCGTAGGAGTTTGAAGAAAGGTAAGGCGTATTGGGCGGACTTGGCGACGAAGCGGGACAGGGAGGCGAGCACACCGTTGAAGGACTGAATGGATTTTTTCGATTTTGGGGTTGGGAACTCCGAGAATGCCCGACATTTGTCGGGGTTGGCCTCAATCCCGCGCTCGATGAGATAAAAGCCGGGGAACTTCCCTTCTCGGACACCGAATGTGCATTTTTCAGGGTTAAACCTCATTTTGCATTGCCTCGCCTGCTCGAAAACCTTGCGGAGGTGTCGGGCGTGGTCGACCTCCAGGTATGAATTTACGAGCATGTCGTCCATGTATACTTCGAGCATGTCCTCGATCTCTCCTTGAAAGACTTTGTTCATTATGTGTTGGTATGTGGCCCCGACGTTCTTTAGTCCAAAGGGAATTACGTTCTAATAGTAATTGCCTGTCGGGGTCATGAAGGCCGTATGTCTCTTGCCTGCGACCGACATAGGGATTTGGTTGTATCCACTATATGCGTCCATATAATACAAGAGTTTGAAACCTGCAGAGTTGTTGATCATTTTATCTATGTTAGGGAGAGGAAAAACATATTTGGGACAAGCCCTATTAAGATCAGTATAATCAACGAACATACGCCATTTTACATTATTTTTCTTAACGAGGATTACATTAGAGAGTCAGGTTGTGTACTGGGCTTCAGAAATAAAATTTGCCTCTAAGAGGTCTTAAGAAATAAAATTTGCCTCTAAGAGGTCTTTTATAGCTCGCTCAGCAACCTCCGCTTTCTCAAGAGACTATTTGCGCCTACGTTGTGCTATGGGCTTAACTACCCAATCTAAAGCTAACTGATGACAGGCGACCTCAGGGTCGAGCCCAAGAATTTCTGCAGCGTTCCATGCGAAAAAGTATGCGTTCTCCTTGAGGCAGGTTACGAGTTGCTCCCTCGTTTCAACGGGCAGTCTCGTGCCTATCTTCACAGCTCTGTTGGGGTTGTCGCCCAGTGGAACGAGCTCGAACTCTCCGTCAGGGACCATGCGGAATAGATGTGTTAGGTCTTGCCCGTCGATGGGTCCCCGCTCTTCAGCGTCATCCTTGTCGATGCGGTTGTCGGGGTTGATGGCGTTGATTCCCTGGGGGGAGGATGTTCTTCGATCCTAGGTTTCTTTCTACTCTTGGTGTTAATTATGGCATGTCCTTTTACTGCAGCATCATAGCATCTTCGAACGGCCTCGATGTCACCGTGGATCGTGACTACGCGACCTAGCTTGGTGTAGTATTTCATCTTCAGGTGGACGGTGGAGGGGACCGCAGTTAATTCGGCCAGAGTTGCGCGATCGAGGATGCAATTGTAAAGGGAAAGGCACTATATCACCAGGAATTGGATCTTGACTTCTCTAGTTATTTCTTGCTCTCTGAAGGTGACGAGGAGCTCGACATAACCCCATGGTTTTGTTGTGGCCCCATTGAATCCTTGGAGGTAGGATCCGACGTACGAGGATAAATTGGTCTTGTCCAGCTTGATGGTCTTGAATAGGTGGACGTACATGATATCTACTGAACTGCCTTGGTCGACTAGGATGCGTCGAAGTGTGCCATCTTGGCTCTTATTAGTAAAGGGATGCCGAAATTGGGGGAACCTCCCGACAACTCCTATAGGAAGAAAGATATCGGGTTGGACTTTCCTCGGTACTTTGTCAGTGTGACCAACTACTCGGGCGCGGTTAGTAGGATTTCGTCAAACTTGCGTTTCACTGAAAGGGCATTGTTTTCGCTGTTCATCCCCCCTCCTGATATAACAAGAGCCGTCGGGAAGTCTTCCCAGGGACTGAGAGCCGTGAGTCGCCCTTCTGGTCCCGAATCGGAGAGATGGAAATCCTCCGGGCGTGATATGCACATGGCCACTTGATAAGAAGAGTCGTCGGGCGGCGTGTCCTCGCGATGCCTCTTCTTTTCTTGCTCCTCGTGCCTGGGGGTTTCATTCCTCTTAGTGTACTGTTTGAGATGACCTTCCTGAATTAAGATCTCTATTGCGTCTTTCAGGTGGATGCAGTCTTCAGTCACGTACTTCTGTGAAACCGACAGTATTTGAATTTGTCTGTGTGGGGCTTGGGTGCAGAAGGTTTGGGGAACCTTACCCTGCCCTGTTTGAAGTCGGAGTTGATGCACTTGGAGAGGATGCGCTTGCAGGGAACTGTCAGCAATGTATACTCGCTATAACGGCTCGCGGGTCCTCTTCCTTCCCGAGACTCGCGAGGCTTTTCCTCCCTCCAGTCTCCGTTGCAACGGGAAGCGTTGGGGTCCTCGCGCTTGGGATGGTCAGTCTCCCCGGTGTTGCGACTGCTCCGAGCGTTGTGGGTAGCTTGTTTTTCTTCATATCTAATGTAATCTTAGGCCTTATGCAGGAGCTCATCCAGGGTGAGGGGAGGTTCTATCCCGACCGCTCTGCTAAGTTCGCTTCCGGGCAAGAGTCCTCTCTCGAGGAGGTATTTCTTCATGTGTTCTGTCGTGTCTACCTTAACGGCTTCTTGGTTGAATCGCTCGATGTACGAGCGCAGCGTATCATTCTTCCCCTTCACTATAGCTTCCAGGGTTGCCTCAGTTTTGGGATGACGTCGGGAGGTTGTGAAATGCCTCGTAAACATGGATTTCATGACCCTCCAGGATGTGATGGACTCTGGGGCCAGACTTTTGTACCAGACCATGGCTCGTTTCTTGAGATATGTTGAAAACAGTCTGCATTTGAGATGCCCGATGATGTCGTTGCGGTAGTCAAACATAGCGTTGATGTTGTCGACGTGATCGTCGGGGTCAGTGGTCCCGTCGTAAATGGCCAGATGCAGGGGCTTCTCCATGCCTTTGTGGAGTGGTTCCTCCATAATTTCCCGTGAGAGTGGGAAATGAGGGTCCTCCTCGTCACTCATCAACGGGGAGAGCTCATCGTTGCCAGGACTTTGGTCGCGTCTAGGTAAAGCCCTTGACCGATTAGTCTCATGGCTTGTCCTGGATTAGCTCTTTCTAGGCTCGGGGGAGCGTCGTCCTCGACGCGGAGGGGAGCATCCCCGCTTCTTCGCAACTTCTGGACGTTGTTGCGTCATTCGTTCCTGCTGGGGTCGATCCTCCCGTCAGTCAGCCTCCAGGGCCACGATTATCTCGTGCTGCTGGTAGAGCATGAAGTTGGACTGGTTAAGGGTGTTCACCATAGCTATCATGGTGACGTCTCCCTCGATGGGCACTGGGATGGGCTATAATGGAGCAACCAATGAATTTTGAGGTTGAGGCTGCTGGATCCCGTTATCTTCAGGTGCAGGAGACGGAGTGGAAGGTTGCTCGTCTCTGGGGTCAGCTTCGTGATAATTTAGATTTTCCTCCGTCGTGTAGTCGACAAGGGGACGGTGATGGTCGATGGTGTGTTCTCCGGCCATACTGGAAGGATATGGTAGTTTTGAGCTTTGATCTTCTGCTGCGGAAGAAGGGGACAACTAGTTCCCACAGACGGCGCCACTGATCTTACCTGGTCAGGAGGGCCTTCCAATAGTTTGACGTGAACAACAAGGTGGATGGAATGGAGGGGGTGTATCTGCAAGGCACTCCGATGTCAAAGTCAATAGAGATACAAAATGGTAAGTCAGAAGGGTTAAATCAAAATACCTGACCCTTTAGTGAAAAAATGTATTTATAGTGAGCCCCCAGCGCTGGGCCAAGGTCCTTCCTTGGGCTGGATCAGGAAGGCCCAAGGAAGAACTGTCAAGGTACGTGTAAGGAGCGTGTAGACCTAGCAAGTGGACTAGTCCTTAGTCCAACTACCCCTATCTTTCAGGAGATAATGGGGGATAGTTGGGTGATGTGGCAAGTGGAATAGTAGACTTGTTCTCTGCCCGTCTCATAAAATGTCTGCCCGACCATCGAGCAGTGTGTGCCCGACTACCTAGTATACTTGCCCGAGTGTATGGGCACCTGCTCGACGTATTGGGCCACGATCCAACACAGTCTGGAGACCCAGTCCAGAACAGTTTCTATAGCGGAAAAAAATATTGTTTCTATAAGTTTAGGTCATGGTTGAAGTTTTATTTGTTGTAATTTATTTCAGTAATTTTATTTGTTTAATTATATTGGTGTATTATAAATAATATTATTATTATATTTAATATTGAATGTTAATAAATTTATAAATATTATGTTTAAATATAATATTTGATATATATGTATTTAGTTCTTTGTGACAATTAATATAACATATGACGGATTTATTGACCGTGGTAGGATTTTATGTTTATGTGAAATTTAAAATATGTGTGGTTAGTTATTTAAAAAGATATAATATTTTAATTTATTTTTGTATAATTTAAACTAAATATTTATAGTTTAATTATAAGTAGTGTATTCTATTTTTATATTGTATAAAAGGATATATCATATAATAGGTGAGCATCTCATGCAATATGACATATGGTGTTGAAATGTATTTTATGTATATAAGATAAGAAATTGTTTAAAATTCATGTCATGAAATATTTAAAATAAATAATTTACATAAATTTTTGGAAATATTTAGCTAATTTTCTAAACAATTATATATTTTTGAAAACTTCTTTGTAAATAATATTTGTAGTTGTTTCTCTTGATAGTGCAACATAAATTTGACCATGAAGTATTTTTTGTTTTTCCTGTTTGGTTGTGACTAGGGGTGGCAAAACGGGCCGCCCGCCCCGCCCCGTGCCCGCCCCGCCTAAAGCCCGCCAAAAAACAGCGGGGCGGGTATGCCCGCCAAGTTGAAATGGACATAAAAGTCTAGCCCGCCCCGCCAAGGTGGCGGGTTGGCGGTTCTTTCTACATTTCAATAAAAATACATCAAACCAACATTTAAAAAGCATAATTTTTATTAGCCTAAAACATCAACTTTTAGTGAAATAATACTCTTATCATATATAATATCACATTTAGTATTTTATATGATCTAAATTCAAATTTCGATCACACTTTTGTCATTTTTCATTAGAAAAATTCAAATACTTGTCTAACAATAAAGAAAGAGAAAGTAGATTAGTCCTAATAATCTAATAACAACTTATGTACATATCACAAACTATTTTCATAGACTTTTCCAAATACTTAAATAGTGTTATTATATAGGTGTGACGGGCTTTGGCGGGCGGCGGGCGGCGGGTTTTGGCGGGGTGGGCTTTGGCGGGTGGTGGGATTTAGCGGAGCGGGTTTTAGTGGGCGGCGGGTCTAAAATCCCAACCCGCCACTTTTTGGCGGGTGTGCGGGCCGGCCCGGCGGGCCACGACCCGTTTTACCACCCCTAGTTGTGACTCTTGATAGTGCAACATAAATTTGACCATGGGTAAATACATATATTGGCAAGTATAGACCTACATTATCCAAAGACTGTCCCTGCGATTTGTTAATGGTCATTGCATATGAGACAATAACAATTTAATATATAATTCAATTAGTAATAACAATTTAAAAAATATATATTATTAATATATAATTCAATTAGTAATTCAATTTAATATATTATTGATTAAAATCAATTTAGAAATAAAATATATTATTCTATATATAAAAATATTTGAATCAACGATATAATTATTTCTATATATAAATAATTTTATTTTGGAATATTTAAGTTAATAGTAAATTTATTCTTGTTATTATTCAATATTTAATTAAATGTATTAATATCAGTATCATATATGTACCCGTGAATATATAATTCAATTAGTAATTCAATTTAATATATAATTCAATTAGTAATAACAATTTAATATATTATTGATTAAAATCAATTTAGATATAAAATATATTATTCTATATATAAAAATATTTAAATCAACGGTATAATTATTTTTATATATAAATAATTTTGTTTTGGAATTATTTATAAAAATATTTAAGTCAATAGTAAATTTATTCTTGTTATTATTCAATATTTAATTAAATGTGTTAATATCAGTACCATATATGTACCCGTGAGTATATGTACTATATTATTTCATATTTGAATGAAATTGAGTCTAATAAAGTTTTAATTTTAATATTTCAATTACTTTATATTATATATAGATAAATATATATTGATCATTGATGAACTTGTACGGTTAAAATTTTAAGTTTTATAAAGGAGAAAATTTAGATACAATTCCTTAGAGGTGATTTATACTATTTTTCAATTAAAATATGAAAAGTATATTTAAATATTATTTATGGAATAAAAATAGGAAAAAAATTGCATACATATATGAGGAAATTATACACTTATCATATATTTAGTATAAAGCACACAAAAAGAATTGTATAAAGTTTTATCTTTTTATAAATGACAAATAGATTGTATGATTAATAAAAAAATCATACAATTTTGATATTATTTATTCATATATTACTTATGTTTCATTCTATTAGTATTTATATTGAAGTTCATTGAACTCATTTAAATTGTAGGGTTATTTTGTACCCAAAATATTTGTATAATTATTTATTTAATTATATAAATTGGTTATCTATATATATTTTAAAAATTCGACGTCAATAAAATATGTGATTCTCATATCAACTCATTTTAAAAAATATTTTATATTAAGATAAACATATTTTTATGTATCATATACTGGAAGTTGGAGTAGAATATCAAAAGAATGAAAGTTATGGATTTAAGTGAAAAATTAATGTGTGGTTTGTATGTCATGATTGTGTTTGTCGTATATTTAACACAAATAATAATTACATATCTATTGAGTTTCAGTTTTTTTTCATTATATAGTGTTTTAATAATATATTTCACTAAATCAAATAATAATATTTTCATGTGATCAGTTATAGAATTTGATATATTGTACAGTTAAAGAATTTAAATTTAATATCTTACCAAATGTATTAATTTCTATTTTATATTGTTACAAATTGCATTAATATCGTTTTAATTTAATAATGAGAGTGGGGAACCATTACAAAACGGTTATTATTGAATCATTAGCCCAATACAATAACCGTTCAAAAAAAATATGAAATTTCTCATCCATTTAATATAATTATATTTATTTATAATAATTACATCAGTAAAACTTTTTTTTGTTAAATAAAGATAACTTTACATGTAGTCAAACTTTCCTTTAACGTTTTGCTGCTTATATATAAATTAAAACGAATATAATTAATATGACACGATCAGATGTCATATTTTAAAACTTGATATCTATCCATTTAATATAATTATGTTCATTTATATTGTGTGACATCTCAAAAATGTAATTAATTAATAAATTATATTCCCTTTATAAATTATAAATTGCTCTATAAATTTTAATACAATGTTAATAATATATATAAATTTTAATACAATGTTAATAATAACTGAACATACTATAATTATAAATTATAATCACCTTTTCAAATTTTATTTTATTTATAATTAATTAAAGAGAATAAAATAAAATCAAATAAAAAATATTTGTTATATAAAATTAATCATGTATCTTGATTGATTTGCAATATTTAAAATAAAGGGAATATAATTATGTTTATATTGTATTATAAACATAATTATATCTTAGATATATTTTAAAATATATTTTGTGTATTAATTAACAATTATAAAAGGTTTAATAATTATGTTTGTGAGAATGAATGTTTGGAAGTTTTAACAATTATAAAGGGAATATAATTATGTTTGTGACAATGTTTGCAAGTTTTGATGATGGGAGAAGAGGATGAAGTAATTTTAACTCATCCACGTTAAATGTATTAACAATTTTATTATTTAACAATATGCATTAATTTTAATTTTATAATTTTACAAAATACATTAAATATATATTATATTTTTAATAATACTTATTTTTTATTATAATCTCTTAAAATTTTCAATATGGACCTTCAAATCAATATATTTTTTATGTTTTGATTTTATAATTTTATAAAATCTTAATTCATTAATTTCATTTTATATTTTGAGCGAAACATAATTTATTTTATATAAAATAATAATAATAATTACATAGATATAGAATTACATCAGAGGAAGCGTGTGAGCACATCAATCTATGAGCAGAAATGAAATCAGAGCTTTGGAGATTGGATCCGCCATTGGCACCACAGAGAGAGAAACGAAGAGTCAATGAAATCTGAAGGCTTTACCATATATACCCTACATCCATACCTTTACCCCTACAATTTTTTCAAAATGCCTATTATAACCTTATTATATTTTATTATATTATTATTATTTTTTTTTATCATTTGTGTCAGACCGTCAGATTCTATAAAAAATTGGACCCAAAAAACACGTTCCGGAAGACTTTTAATATGAGTTTCGGTACGTTAATTAACATACCGGAAGACTTTGTGTAAGTCTTTCGGTATTGTAATGTTTGCTCACCGAAAGACTTAATAAAAGTGTTCCGGAACGGAACACTTTTATTAAGTCTTCCGGTATCCCTGAGTATGTGTACCGGAAGACTTTATGTAAGTGTTCTGGTATTGTAAGAGATACAATACCGGAAGACTTACATAAAGTCTTCCGGTTTGTAAAACTTTTTTTTTTTTAATTTTTTTTATATTTTTTATTAAAAAATATTTTTATTGTGTAGGTGCAGTACCTTTATACGAAAAAGAACCGATATGTGTGAATACATCAGATGTATTTACAACGTCAGAGAGATTTGGTACACAAGATGAGGTGATAAGATGGGTTAAAGACACCGGATTACGAAATAAAGTGACGGTCATCATCACTCGTTCAGATACACAAATAGGCAAGAGAGGAAGAAGTAACAAAATAATATTTGGTTGCAATAAAGGTGGAAAATACAAGGATATTCGTAGTGGAATAGAAAGTGCGACCAAAAAATGCGGATGTCCATTTAAGATCAGGTCAACTCCGACAAAAGATGGATCTGGATGGAAGATTGATGTAAAATGTGGCGTTCATAACCATGATTTACCTGATAGATTAGAAGGTCACTCATTTGTTGGTAGGTTGACAGCGGATCAGAAGCAACATGTTGTTATTTTAACAAAGAGAAAGGTTGCACCTAGAAATATATTGCATTCCTTGCACGAGCGAGATCCAGATTGTGTCACTCGGATCACACAAATATACAAGCAGAAAAGTATGATGGAAAAAGAGATAAGAGGTCCTAGAAGTGAGATACAACATTTGTTTAAGCTTATCGAGGCTGCAGGTTATGTTTATTGGAGTAGAAAAAGAGACGACTCTGAAGTTATTGAAGATATATTTTGGGCACATCCAGATTCAGTTAAGTTGTTGAATATGTTTTCTATTGTGTTAGTTATGGATAACACTTATAAGACAAACAAATACAGGCAACCTTTGTTTGAAATTGTTGGTATGACATCAACCGAGTTGACTTTTGCTGTCGCATTTGCGTATATTGAGTCTGAGCAGACTGAGACTTTTTGTTGGGTGTTAGATAAGCTTAAACAATTGTTTGTGAAGAAAGATTTATTTCTACAAGTGATGATGACAGATAGAGATCTTGCTTTGATGAAAGCCGTTGAGACTGTGTTTCCACGGACAATTAATTTGCTATGTCAGTTTCACATTAACAAAAATGTTGGTGCAAAAAGGAAACTATTAGTGGCTCCTGATATGCAGGAGTCAATTGGCAAATTATGGACGAATGTTGTATGGGCTAGTGATGAGGTTGAGTATGCTCAACATTTAAAAGAACTTGAGCAAGAGTGTGTTGATTGTCCTAAATTTTTTAAGTACGTGAACGACACATGGTTGACACCACATAGACAAAGGTTTGTTTGCGCATGGATTAATCGAGTCCTACATATGGGTAACACGACGACTAATCAGTATGTTTTGATTTAGATCCCAAAATATACTTTTTGTGAATTTTGTATTTTTCTTACTTAGTTTAAATATGTATTATTATAGGGTTGAGTCTGCTCATTGGAAGTTAAAGCAGATGTTGGGTAACAGTATAGGTGACATGGTCAAATGTTGGGAGGCCATGAATGACAACTTAAAGATACAAATTAGCAACATTCGAGCTTCTTTTCAAAAGAGTTTGTATGAAGTTGCACATGTCTATTCAAGTCCATTTTACACATATTTACGTACTTCAGTGTCGCGAGCTGCATTGAGGCGCGTTGCTGAAGAGTTAACTAGAATTGATTATATTAGAACTAACAAGGACAGATGTTGATGTACTCTTAGAACAACCTATGGATTACCTTGCGTGTGTGAGTTGGCAGGGTATAAAATTAGTGGTATTCCGATACCAATTGAGGTTGTGCATGTACATTGGAGGAAACTAAGTATGGAAATTAAGTTGGAAGAAGACTTAGATGAGGAATCAGATGTGGGTATGAAATCTGCAATGGATGAGTTATGGAAAAGGTATAGGTCACAAGATGTTGTTGGAAGAAGGGCATTACATAGTAGGGTTTATGAACTTGCATTTCCCACAACGACTTCTTTGTTAGCACCACCTGAAAAAACAAAAACAAAAGGTGGAGTCAAGAAAAAAGACAAAAATCCTGAAGGGTATGATGTTTACAGGGATCCTTCGTATCATGAATATGCTGATCAAGCATCACAATCTTCACAACGACAATCTCAACCATCACAAAATTCAAAAAAGAAATCTCAACCATCACAACCTGTGAAAAAGAAGTTAAAATTATCACAAACTTCACAATCATCTAAACGGTTCATCCTTCAATTTCCTTATCATATCAGGTCATTTATTGATGACGTAGTCAACATATTGTTAGATGGTAATTGTGGATTTAGAGTGATTGCTTCATTGCAGGGTTATGCTGAAGATGGTTGGCCAATGGTTCGTCGGGACTTAGAGTTGGAAATTATACATAATGAAAGATCAGCTTTATATGCCAATTTATTTGCTGATCGGTTAGCTGAAGTGAGAGATTCTTTGAAGATAGAGGGAAGTGGTTCTCAACCAATAAATAAATGGTTGACTCTACCAGATATGGGTTACGTGATTGCGAATAAGTATAATGTGGTACTTGTCTGTTTAGGAGTCGAATGTTTGACTTTCTTCCCTATGACAGCTACATTCTCACCGAATGTCTCATTTTATTGCATTGGATTTGTAAACTCAAATCATTGGATTCAGGTAAACATTGTTATAATTTGATATTATTAGTAAATGTTTTGAGTAATGTTAAATAATGTATTGTTTAATTTTGTATATAGGTTAACATGAAAAAAGGATTTCCACTGCCACCAGTGACAACAGATTGGAAGAACTTTCGTTATCCAACAGCAACATCGTGGATGGTAGGATTTGCTGCACGTCTACAACATTGGCAACAACTTACGCCTATATTACAAACACATTATGAATTATAAACTATGTTATTCATTTTTATTCATGAATTATATTATATGTCTGCTACACTTTATGTATTATAATCGATGGAATTAAATTTTAATTTCAATTTTTTAGTCTAAAAACTATCAATAACATATAACATAAATATGATCGTACATATAGGTTCAAATGTCAATATATTAAGAAACCAAGTCTAAAAAATATCAATAAAATATAACATAAACATAACTATACATCACTGTGAACGAGCAATACGTAAAGCTGCAAACAGATCAGCAAAATGTGGATCATCCTCTTCAGCTGCATTCTGCTGAAGGTAGCGATGAATCAATGTAGACACACAACCCCAGGCAGTATCAGATGGTCCCGCATCGTACTCAGGAATAGATGCAACTGGCGGCTCATCATGGGTAGGCGGTACCAATCGAGGATGTGAAACACGATAATATCACTCAAGGTATCCATCCTCTACCTCAAATGGGGTAGTCGCCAGTGCAGTCGAACGAATCACCTGGCCAACACTATGGATGTAACTAATCCACTCAACATCAATATCACCAGCCATCCTAAGATCAATAGGTGCAGGTGGAATGTACTGACAGTATCCAAACTGTCGAAGACACTTGTCAGGCATGTATGGAAGAATAGTATCTCCCCACCTCAAACAACCCCTATATAGAGAAATCTCATCAAAAAGACGATGAACTCTATGATCCTCGAATGGCCGCCATATGATATAGGTCGGTGTCAGCTCATCCATAATAGGTCGCAACTCATCCACCTTTAACGCGTTTTGTTTGTATGTCCACCTCATCGCTCGCGGGAGACCACAGTTCTGAGCAGGTATCCAATTCTCTCCTTTTTCCCAAGTGTAGGAAAATACTCATGAATCCAGCACTGTTAAAAAAAACAATAACATAATAATTAAATATAACATAATGAACATAATAAAATTAACATTAGACTTAAAAGAAAATCAATAAACTGAATTTAAATATATACCTTTAACATAATAAAATTAACATTAGACTTAAAAAAATATCAATAAACTGAATTTAAATATAAACCTGTAAGAGAGTCGGATAACCACCAAGCTGTTTACAACTGAACATGGACGCATCTCCAAGAAACCTATACAATGTCACCAATGCAGCTGTTGCCCAACTATAGTTCGACAACCCATCCAAGTCCCTAAATAATGCCAGGTATCGTGCCTCCACAAGTGTAAACGACTTATCCGCAAAGATCGTGCAACCCACCAACATCATCAAATAACATTTGGTCGCATATGCCCATGATGAAGCAGCTTGATGCTCTACGAATCGATCATATAACCACTATATCTTGAAGTACGAACCTCTGCACTCACGAACCTGGAATAGTGCCACTCTCGATGACACTCCAAGGTAGTCAACGACCCACTCAATAGCTAGCTCTTCACTGATGGGTTGAGGGTTCCAGAATACCCCCTGATAGGCAAGTGAAGCAAACATGCCACATCATCTAGAGTAATCGTCATTTCACCGAACGACATGTAAAATGAAGATGTCTCTAGATGCCACCTCTCAATAAATGCAGAAACCAAGTTTGCATCGATCTTCTTCAAACTTGATCTCTGTAGGGAAGCTAAACCGGACCTAGATATGATAGCATCAATCTCCGGTGGAAGCTGTTGTGGAACCATTTGGGTCAACTTCAACCCATGTCCTGCCACCTTCAACTCCTTTTTTGCCCTCTCTCTCCTGAAATCAAATAAAATTAAACAAATTATACAATAGCTACTAATAATTTCGGTTTTTATTCAAAACTAAATAATTTTAATTTCAATTTTTTTTATACTAGTAGTAAAAAAATTATAATTTTCTTACCTCACCAAACCATATCCGTCTGGCCACATGATGCTCGTACGAAACCAAAATACTGGTATCATACGGACCTCCAGGATATCCCACAGGATCTGCTGCAGCTGCAGATGTACCAACATCATCTGCACGTGTCCTACTCGACGTATCGCCTCGTCCAATCGATCGAACCGGTATCCTTCCATCTCTGCCTCGTGAACGCACCACTGAAAAAAACAATAAAAATTTTATTTAATTAAAAAGAAAAAATTAAAAAAAGTTTAAAAAAAAATAAAATTTCCGGAAGACTTTATGAAACTCTTCCGGAACACTTTGCACCAACGCATCATTCCGGAAGACTTCATCAAAGTCTTCCGAAAGTCATTTTTAAAACACCTCATCATACCGGAAGACTTTCAAAAACTCTTCCGGTACACAACCTATCAAACCAGAAGACTTACTTATAGTCTTCCGGTAAACACTTCTGAAAATTGAATTTTTTTTTTCTCTGTAACTTTGGACGAATGGTAAAAATGGAAAGAAAATCTGATTTTTTAACTATTTATACAAGGGCATTTTGGTAAAAAAAATTAGATATGGGAATATAGGATTAATTGTAGGGGGTGTAGGGTAAAACCTTCTGAAATCTTAGGGAAAAAATACACTAGGATTCGTATCAAAAGGTTGCAAACAAAAACAATTTCATAAATAAATTATTGAATTATCTTGTATTTTTATTTATTTATTATAATTTATAAATATAAAATAAAATAACTTAGGTGTAATGAATATTTTTTTGAAAAAAGAGTGATAAATACGACTTTTTTTAATAATAAATTACTTTTCAAAAAAATACAAAAAAAATCATGTTTTCAAATTATTTACAAAAATAAAATAGTTTCATTTAAAATGGTGTACACTCTTTTTTCTTTTTTTAATAAAAAATAGTATACACTTTTAAAATTATGTACATGCATCATTTTGTATGACTCATACATGTGAGAGTAGTTATACGAAATAGGGTCACCTATAAATTTTACTCTTATATGCCATATCATATGGCTCCTATTTTAAAAAGTATTTTAATATTTTTTTTAAATCTTATACAACAAATCATTTGGCTTAAAGTTTAATTAATTTATTTATTTCCCTTAACTCTTATATACAATATAATTTGGCTTAATAAGTGAACAAGCCGAAGACTTAAAATAGAAATTAGAAAATTAAAGATCTGGTTAATTGAATCTACTCGTCTAATGAGAAACAATCTTCAAACATGGCAGGGTCATCTTCTCCACCTTCATAAATAGTTGAAACTCACAACAATAATGGCAAATTATGTGTTCGTGTTTAATATTTACTTCCAAGTATTCTAATGTCATCTCTTGATAACAAATATACATCTTCGTGTTTGTCTACATAAATATTATCTTCCTTTTTTGTAATTTCATGACTTTTATGTCATGGCTTTGGGTATAGTGGAAGTGAACAATGCTATATTCCTTACTTTAAGCCAAATGATTTGGTGTATAAGATTTAAAAAATAAATAAATATAGGACCCATATGATATGGTATATAAGAGTAAAATTTAAAGGTGAAGTCATTTGATACGACTACTCTCACATGTATGAGCTATACCAAATGATGCATATACATAATTTTAAAAGAAAGCGTCATTTCAAATGGTGTCTTCTCTTTATGTTTGACTAAAACTATGTTATTTTCGTAAATTATTTGAAAATATGATTTATTTTATATTTTATTTGAAAAAATAGGTTATTTAAAAAAAATCGATAAATACTACTAGGACTAATTTTAATGAATACATAGTTAAAATGTTATGCCAACTTGAATTTAGGGCCAAATTAAAAAATTATTTTAAAAAATTGTATTAAAAAATAATAAAAATATTTATTATAAATTTTAATTTAAAATAAGTACAAAATTTTCAAAATAATATTTTTTATTTAATTTTTAAAATACCTTAAAAAATTAGCAATTATATTTTACAAATGTAGAATGAAAGTAGTTTTTTATCTTCAAATTATTGATTAATTTATACTAATTTAACTATTTTAATTTGATTTTAATTGTTATGCATTATCAGCGTAAAAAAAATTACACAATTAATCCATCACAATCAATCATTCATAATTATTACTTTAAATATATTTAAAATAAAAATCAAATATAATTTAAGATCTGACGATTACCATTCACTGATAGTGTAAAACTTTGTCAGTGCATTACAATTAAATTCTTTTAATTTTTAATACATCAATTATTAATTGTATTACAATTAAACTATGTCAATGCATTAAAACATCAAACATTACAATTTGTTAGTGTAAAACTCTATAAAATGACATGTCTTAGTCAGAGAGAGGATCGAGTCAAGACATTAAACCACCTCTTCTTAGAAAATATAGATTCAACAGTTCACTAGAATGATAACCATAAATACAAGTTTATTGGCCTCTATAAATACATCATCCCTAGAATGAGGAAACAACTCAGATATACGCACCAAATACTCCAAATATACATAGTTTCTCACCTCACGTGGGCTTGCTCTCTCCTCATTATAATCACCTTTAAACAAGGTTTCTCACCAACATGAGTTAGCCTTAAAACCACTGAAATTCCTTAAAGACTCAGATAGCCCATACCGAAATATGGGCGCCACACATCTGTACTTTTTGATATGTATTGTGGCGTCCACCGTGGGGTCCTGGTAAAACTACCCTTAGTCACACCCTCAATTATCACAACCATTTTTAATACTTTTCCTGAAATTGGCCAAGAAAGATCATTGTTCCGTGATTAACACAATTGTCATAAATTTCGCCAACGGAGGTAGCTCGAGCTCCTTCTGAAGGAAATATAACAGGTAGGTGCTAACTACGATCGTGATATCCATATGCCTCTCTAAAGTCATGTGGGGAGAACCATGGGCTTGAATTATTTTCTCCAACATCGACGCCATCAAAGTTCACCCTCGTGATAACGACCCCATGGTCATCACAGTGCAATATGATAATGGGGATATAAAGTGTGTCTTAATTGACCGGGAAACTCAATTGGCATCATATTATGTGATTCCTTCTAGAAGCTTTAGCTTGATCCCAACAACATCAAGATGTTCAAAGGTTCACTAGTATGCTTGTCAGGCAAGCAATAGGGGTGTTCATGGGTACGAGTCAACCCGCGAACCCACTCCCTCAATCCAACCCAATCCTTATTTTTATCTAACATAATCATGTGCGGGTCCAACCTGAACCAACCCATTCAACCCCATTGGTATTTGGTTCGGGTAACGAGTTTGAAATTTTAAATCCATGCACTCGCGAACCCAACCCATTGATATGTCACACTATTTTTATTTTATTTTATTTATAAATTATCTATCATAATGCTTGCAATGTATTTTTTTTATAGGCTTAATACCCTTTTTAGTCCTCTAACTATAAGCCTGAGTCCAATTTGGTACTCTTCTTTTTTATTATATTTATTTTTAATTTAATTCTATTTTTCAAA
This sequence comes from Lathyrus aphaca, assembly GCA_963966055.1. Taxonomy (NCBI): domain Eukaryota; kingdom Viridiplantae; phylum Streptophyta; class Magnoliopsida; order Fabales; family Fabaceae; genus Lathyrus; species Lathyrus aphaca. The sequence continues at coordinate 146,026,455 of OZ014525.1, forward strand.
TTAATTTTAAAAAAAAAACTTTAGTTGGGTCAATATCAAGGACACACTCAAGCCCATTGTCCATATTAGTCTTGTGAGCCCATGTAATATTTCATTTGTATTTTTATGCACACATTTGTTATATAAAGACTAAATACTTCAATGCACCAACCGATGTGGGGCTAGTAGAGGAATTACATATACCATTTGAAACAACAGAAGTATGCATCAGTGATTCTATTTGTGTCTAGCTGTTTTAAATATTAACAGGTCATTTGTTTATCAACAGGTCATTTTAAACAACAAAATATTAACGAACAATAGTAACAAATTCACCAGAACATGCATGGTTGAAGCAGGAGTAACAAAAGCAATTATTCAAAAAGTGATTATAAAGAGCTTTTTCAAGCAAGGTAAAACAATATGTCTTGAAAAAGAACATGAAAACTATTCTTTTCTAACAATATTCCAATAATCAACAGTCAAATCACACAAGCTTAAAAGCTTTAATACTACTACAAATCCATCCTCCAAAAAAAATTGCAAATTGTGAAATTAGAAAAGATCAGAAAAAAAAGTGAATAAAAACTAAAAATGGAAGAATTCAAAGTTGCAGAAACTCAAAGATCTTTGCACCTTAAATCACTTTTCCTCCCCACAACTATACTATTCCTATTCTCACCATTCTTATTCTCACCATTGATAGCATTTGCAGTAGCCGAAGAAAAACTCCTCAGTTCATCAAAATTACCATAGCTTTTCCTTACAAAAGCCACCCAACTTGAAACTTGACTTGTTTTGTTGATATGGTTGGAATTTTTTATTCAAAAAAATTCTCTTTTTCTTGTTGCTCTTCTTGATAGTATTATTGTTGTGCTTGGTAGTTGAATCGAAGCTTTTTCTCTCGCAATTTAGCGTATTCATCGTATCTTTGTTCAGTGTTTGGTGTGGAGGTGAGAACAAAGAGAATATGGTTTGAAAGATGAAACAAAAAATATAGCCGTTGAAATGTTTTGTTATGTTTCTCTTTTTACCACTTTTTCGTGAGACATGCAACATGGTACTAGTGGTTTCTAAGAGAACATTTAGGGTTTCATTAACAACTGATGATAGAGCTCTTCAGATATTTTGTTTGATTTCTAAGTATTATGGAACTCGTGATTTTGTTCAAAAGATGTTGAGAGTTGGTTCTATTTCGAAACTTTGTATGATTATGCAAGTGAATTGTGCTTTTTATTTGAAGGAAAAAGTTAGAGGTGATCTTGGCAGCCATAGATTCTGCAGAGAATGGATAATGAGAGAGATAAGTGTAGCAACTGTTAGATTGATGAATGTTTCTCTAATTATTTGGCAACTGTATTTGTGAAGTCCCACATTGAAAATTTAGCAACAAATAAAAGTGTTTATATACTTTTGTTAACACGTGAAAATTAAAACTTGATAAGTGGGCTTCTATTGTAAGACACATGGGCTTTAGGTCTAATTATTTTATATTAAATTTTGTGAAAAAATTAATTAATTATATGCCACATCATCAAAAGATGCTAATTGTGCAATTAATACATCCACCTCAGATTACACATCATCAATTTTCACACCGTTAGTCTTTTTTTAACGGAAAGGACAAACGTGAACTATTTTAAAAACGTAAAGGACCAATTTGGAACTTTTAAAAGAAAGATGATCAAATTGGACTCATGCCTATAGTTAGAGGACCAAAAAGGGTATTAAGCCTTTTTTATATAAGTATAGTTTTTATTAATTGTAAAAGTCTAAGTCTAAATCAAATTTAATAGATCAATTTTTTTACTTAAAGAAAGATATATCTTACATTTTAAATTATACTTTACACTATTTGTATATTTTCTAACTTGATCTGAATAGTAAAAGAGTTTTTAGGTATTAAACGATAATTTGTATTAAAATTAAATACTAGAATTTTATATTTTTTAATGTTTTTGTAAAATAAATGTGTGAATTAAATTGATATTTATTTAGAACTCAAAAATTGTATTTAGTAGATGACTCATGAACCCAACCCAACCCAACCCATTGATGAGCGAGTTGGTTTGATTTGGGTTTAGTCTTATAAGCACAGGTTGAACACCTAACCTAAACCAAAAAAATATTGATCGGGTCGGGCATTGAATTTAATCAAATTAGACTCAACCCAACCCGTGAACACCTCTACAAGAAGGTATAAGTAAAAGGTCACATAGCCATAGAAACGACCTTCGGTACTAGAGCAGGTTCCAAGGCGGATGAAGCACTTCGTCATCCACCTTGTATGGAACTGGCTCAGACCCAGGCTTCTTCGTTTCAACAAGAATATTGAGATCAACAATTTCCTTATGTGCCTCTTCTAGCAGCTTCTGACCCAATTCCCAAATTTCACGGTATTCACGGTGTTTGAAATGAGCAACATGAAGTTCTTCCCCCATGGTCTTCACTTTGGCACTTAGCTCTTCGATATTGGCTTCCTCGTACTTTTGATTATCAACCCAATTTTGCTACCATAAGGTGATTTCCTGATTAGCTTCCTTCAAAGACTTGTTGGTCTCCCTACGCTTTGCAACAGGGTTCTTCTCAGTTAATCCTTTCCCCTGGTTAAGGTGTGTCATCCTCTGATACAAACTATGGACCTTGGTATTCTTTATGCTGAGTTGATGAACTAGAACTTTCAATTTTTGATACTCTTCCAGAGGTATGGTGGTTTTGGGTTCGACCACTGAAGGAGGAGCCTTACTAGAAAAAGGTAAGAGGGTAATTTGGGCTCTTCTCTTTAACCATGTGTCATACTCAGGAAACGTTTGATTGTTGCTCTTGCCAAAGAATAATATCCCTCTCTTCTAAATAAACTTCCAGGAACCAGCAACTTTCCTTATTAGCGGAAGATTGTCTTTCACATCGAAGTAAAAATTTCTCGCCAACTCAAATTCTTCAGGAACGTCCTTCAGAGCATACCCTAATTGTCTTCTCGGTAGAATAGGGTTATAGTTGATACCCCGAGTCACTGGAGTGGCACATTTGGGTAGCTCCCACAACTAGTGATGACATCTTTTCCTTTCAACCTCATAGTAATCCAATTAATATCCTTGGTAGACAACCCACTCAATTTCTGGGACCAAATCAGATTGGGATCGGTGAAAGCATCAGTACCTGACAAGTGTCTCATAAACCACCGGTGAAAGCATCAGTACCTGACTGCCTCACCAGATGCATCCAATTGTTGGGGAGTGCCAACCCACCAATCATCAGCCTCAGATACCAGTTTGTGCGCACCCAACTGCACTTTGCTTCCATCTGAACATTCCATAAATCTGAAGATTCTCTCAATCTCCTTGAGCCAATCCTGTGCTCCACCAGGATCATACTTCCCCTCAAATGTTGGCGGATCATTCTTCCTGAACGCATCGCTTTCTTGATCCCCAGCATTCCTCGGGTTTTGCACAGCATGTGCCATTGCTTGCATAGCAGCGACAAGTGCAACATTATTCCTCCCAACCACTCTAAATCTGTCACATAACACAACACAATCCAACAACGATTTAGAATCAACAACAACAACACAACTACAACACAACTACAACACATCAACAACGTTCAACACTCAACAACAAGACGACGACTCAACGACTCAACTACTTAGTCGGACAGACCGACCTGCTCTGATACCGTTTTGTAACACCCAAATTACCCCACGAAAATATTAATAATGATCAGAGTAAAATTTTCAACGAAATATTTGAGTGTCACAATTCTACTTCAAAAACCACCATAAACGGCTCAATGATACGTTTTCAAAAGTAAGTGTTAAACATGCAGCGGAATTATCTTTAAATCAACATTTCAACAATTTCAAATACAAGAAAAATGTTTTTAAAAAAGAAATAACAAATAACAGTAACGTCGTCCTGACTCCCAAAGCGACATATCAGAGCCGACACCCTAAAGACGTGAAGTACACCGACTTCACTGACCACCACTCGACTTATCCTGCTCACTTGCATGTTACCAACATAAGGGTAACATTCAAACAGAAGGGGTGAGATACTTACATCACAAAGAGTAATATAATACGAATCAAGCAAGTATCAGAAAACAATGCACCACTTCTCAACAACAACTATTCAACAACATCACCTACAACGACAACTATCACACACCTCAACAATATCACATACAACAAAAACTTATATACAACAACATCATATACTACCACCATATAATATGCAACAACAACAATCATGCAATGAGACTCCACTTGACTCTATGCCTGCGGTACCATATTCGATCTCTATTTCAAGATCCAGTTCCCGTCGGAACTCTCGACCCCTCTTTCATGATCCAGTATGATCCCTATTTCATGATCACACTCGACCCCTATTTCATGGTCACGTAAGACCCCTGTTTCATGACCGCACCAACATCACAACAATGACATACCCCAACTTGGTATGTTATTCAACTATGCAACATGTCATGCAACATCATTGACATACATGCATACTCACAATAACTACATCATACATCATCATCAACAACAACCACCAATCACAACATCTATCAACATATTCCTATTCGTCACCATCACAATTATCATGCATTCTTAACATATAATCAAGTAATTTAACTCTCACTACAACCACGCAACACGACATATCTTACAACATATCTTATATTCATGTATCATTAACAAGCATATGAAACACATCATCACCACAACTACTCATCACAACAACAACATCAATGGACATATCGATTATGTCTAGCTATATTACCCTAATTATCCATACAATTAGGTGTATAACTCTTCTCTCGCTACTTCTAGCTACCCCACATCAATTCCTAAGCATTACTAAGTAATTAAATAGTTTTTAGTAACTTTTTAGAATTAATTTTTTTTACGCTCCAGGGCTCGCTAAGCGAGGGTCATAGCTCGCTAAGCGCCGAACTCTCTGACTTTGCTCGCTAAGCAAGCTCCGCGATTTCGAAAATAGCACTCTGTGCTCAGCACCTTAAGCCTGCTACAAATTCTTCCAAACAAATCACTAATTAATAGCCAAAATTCACAGAATATTGCACCTAATCATCTAACTAACACCAATTATCAACTAACAATAACATCCAACAACAAATCAACATGATCTTTCCCCAATTCATCCCAACACCAATCCCTAATCCTCCACCTACCAAATTCCCATTATAAAACCCTTAAGATGGAAGAATCTCACCTTTACCTTAGGTTTTGTTGAGAATTTCTTCTTCTTCTTCGCGAACTCTCCTTCACGAATAAGCCCTTTCCTATTCTTCTCCTCTTCACAACCTTCACGATCATTCTTGTTCTCTCTAACACGATTATGTTTTCCCTTTTTCCTTATTTCCAACATAACCCTTAAGACCCATCTTATGATCTTCCATTTTTACCTTTACTACTTTTACTAATTGACCACCTTGTCCTTATTTCTTATTTTATTCCATTTAATTTATTCATCACCTAATAATACAATTATCCACCACAATATAATTTTCAATCACAATTATATTCGATAATATATATTATTTTTCACACACCACAACACAACATTCTCCATAAAATATTTAAATAAAATTCGGGGCGTTACATAATGCCTTTAATGTATCATGGTTGCACAAGCAACATAAGGGGTATATATGAGGGTGACGACGACAAAGTTTGATATCTGGGGGTTTTAAGTGATTATGAAGATAATCCTAGTGATAAAATGACATGTTTTAGAAGGGAAGGTCGTTGTTGATTTCATGTTTTTATTCATCATTAATATATCAAGTAAAAACATGGAAACTTTAGAGGATGATTACCAATAAAGATACTAGATAATTTGTATAATGAATGAATAGACACTTAAGTGAACTTTAGTATGATCTTATACTCTGGTTGAACAGTGAAGAATGTACCTAACACTCCAATGCACAAGTCAGTGATAACTGTAAGTGTGATATTTTAATGTTAGAATTATAGGTACTTTAGAGTAATTCATTATATGTTTTTTTATAGGAAGATCCTAGGGTTTTAGAGGGGGTGGGGGGGACCTTCAGTTTACTATAATTATCCTTAAGGAAAAGTGTTAGAGGATCTTTGAAAGTATGATATGATGGTCCTTAGAGTCCTATCATCTTTAATTATATGTACCTTCAGGAAAGTCCTAATTAGGACTACACAGTACTATAACATTCTTCATTGTTAATGTCTTGTATTCTTGGATGTTAACAAGTATTTTACTGCCCTTTTGATCCTACGATCCTTTGGTGTTTGGTAGACTTCAATATAATAAGATTAAAGTTGTGAACAATATGTGGATCTAAAGTCTTTGGATCACTCCTCTAACATAGGCGTTCTTGATTATCTTCTAATGACCATTGGATGAACCCAATGATTTGTTTAACCGATCTGCTTTCAGATCTTATATGTTGTAAGATCCAAGTGGTTTAAGCCTTGCCCCATACCAAAACAAAATATTTAAGTGAATCATTCAAGGGCATAGTCCCTGTGGGACATGAGAAGTTATGATCATTGTCTTTGTCTTTGAAATATCCATAAATTTTTTCTCTTCGTATCCCATTCTTGCGAAGGAGAATTCTCCTCTTACAATAATCTAATGGAATAATTGTGATGAACATTTTCTATAAATTCAAATTGACATCCCTAAATACTATTCTTAGGCTATATTTGGATACCATCAAATGAACACAACAAAATAAAAAAAAAAGCAGAATAAAATAAAATATGATGGATATTCCCTCCCATCATTTGGAAGTTATATGACACAATAAGACAAATTCTTCATTTTGTCCAGATCAGAAAAGAAATATATGATGGTAAGTAATGAAATGAAATGAAATTCATATCATTTCCATCCACTTCGCTCCATCCAACTTTAAATGATCAAAATAATAAAATCTCACTTCATTCCATCTCATGCCACTCAGCTCCATCCGATTCCATAATCCAAACAAAACCTTAAATAATGACATAAAAACCTAACCATGTGAATGAATCACCAACGTGCATCCATCAAACTACACCCACTTGTCCAAACAGTTCTACCAGCCCAAATACCAAAAAGCACCTACCTCCAAAAAGCCCATAGTCCAAAAACTGTCCCATTGCCTCTCACTCCAACAAACAAAACAAAACTTCAAAATGACAGCACGGAATCTGTACATACATACGAGTAACAAGTGTGTAGGGATTACAAGATATTAACACAAACAGAGTAAGCACATGCAAGCAAGATTCACACCTCAAAATCAATCATATCTAAAAAGTGACCAAAATATCTTTTTACTTGTCCCCACCCCACTATACACTAACTAGTACTACCTTCCATCCTAACTACATTTCCACTTTCCTCATGCTTATCAATTTTCATGTGCTATGCTATTCTATCCTATTCTGATTCTCCTTAAATCCACTTCATTTTACACACAACTTCTTCAAACTTCAAACACACTCATATTATCTTAAACGATGTCGTTTCCGTGTGACTACTGCGACACGAGAAGCGCTGTTCTATATTGTAGACCAGACTCCGCGAAACTCTGCTTAGTTTGCGACCAGCACGTGCACTCTGCTAACGCGCTCGCGCTCAAGCACGTGCGTTATCAAATCTGTCAAAACTGCAAAAACGACGCCGCTTCGGTTCGTTGCTTCACCGATAACCTAGTTCAATGCCTCCGCTGCGATTGGGACGCTCACGGCGGTGACTCCTCTTCTCCTTCTTCCCATTACCATAACCACAACCGCCGCCGTATCGACGGTCTCACCGGATGTCCTTCCGTTCACGAGATTGTCATTGCTTTAGGGCTTGATTTGAAGCCGAACGATGCGGTTTTTGTCGTGGATTTTGAAGGTCCTGTTGTTCCGGTTGTTCACAATAGAGATGAGATTTATGAACAGGTGGCGGAAGTTGCAAAGAGAAAGAGGAATTTGGAAGCTGAAAATGATTGTAGATTCAGTGATTGTAGCAATGAAGTTGATGATTTGTTGTTGCTTCAGCAGACTCCGTTTACTTCTTTGCTCAATTTTTCATCTGAATTCGATGTCGGCGCTAAGAAAAGTTGTAACGATTATGGAAATGAATCCGGTGTTCTTCTCTGGAATCGGAACCCTTCTTATCAGCCACCTCAGGTTTGTTAATTTCTGCATTATGCAAACTAATTTAAATTAACTTTTTTAATCATGTAAACAAATAGTATTATAATCTTGATTTTTCTAATAATCAAGTGTAACTTTACAAGATTTATGTCTGCTAAAAGTAGTGAATAATCTATAAACTACTAGCTAATTGCTGCCCTACCACATAAAATAATGGATTAAATTTGCGCTTATTTGAATCTGCAGTGAAGAAAATTGATTTTGAGTTAATTGATTCTGATTAAAAGTGAGTGGAAAGTTGATTTTGATTTTGATTTTGGTTGGTTATTGAGTAATCTAGAGTAAGGTTGCTTCAATCTCTTGAAAAACATAATGCTCTTGAGACATTGGACAGTGAAATTCTTCATTTTCTAGCTTAAGTTAAATGCACTGTGATCTTGTATTATCATTTTGATAACCATCTTACTTGCAGCTTTCTCTGTGATGTTTGATTGAAGAAAACCAACATATGAAGGAAGAGTTTCATTCTCAATGTAAAAACCCTGTTGAGATCTTGGAAAATGTTAATGTTTTTACTATTTTCCTTGTACTTGTAGTATCTGTTTTTAAAATATTTTTTATCTGTCCTTAAGTTAGGGCCATTTAAAGCCATTAATTGAATTTGCAATGGTGTACTGGTTCAACTGATATCTATCCTGATACATACTATAATTAGTCTCTGTGTTTGTGCAGGTCTGGGATTTTCAATTACAGAAATCTAGAGATATGACATATGATGGTGTAGAAGTAGTTCCAAAATCATTGCAGGACGTGCCTAATAAGAATTACTCAACACTTGGTGATGATTTTCTATCAAGAAATGTAAGATTTTCTTTGTAGATAGTTATTTTTCAATTCATGCCAATTTAATAGCATGTAGGAAGCTTTCTGGCACACCCAGTCTCTTACTATATGCATCTTTGAGTTTAATGTACTATATGTATTATGAAACCTTGAATTTATCTTTTTTTTTGAAAACCCAATTTTGAAAAAGAAAGTTGAGCAGATGTGGATTAGTAATAAGTTTGAAAATGAGATCTACACATGGAGACAAAATTGTGGGCCTACATTGCTTTTGATTCAATGCACAGAGTTCACATGGGGTGGGACAATTGAGGTCGGCAAGATTTTATTGCCCTAAGATTCATAGAAAAAGTTCAACTTTAGTTGTACCTATATTTCAACTTTAACTACAACACAACTGCACCATTAAGTGCTAGATAACATATTATAATATATTATTATAAGCACTATTTCCATATGATTTGGCTTTTATTTACTACATTATTATTATATGTTTCTATCGTGCTTGGTTTATCTAGAGGGAACTCGTGATTGATAAGTTGTTTGTCTTTGCGAAATTCGCAGAATCATTCGGATCAGTCATCATCAAGTCATGTGAAGAAGAAAGTAGAAAGCAACAAGAAAACTAGAGATGGGATACGAACTGAGTCTAAATTAGTTGAATCCTTAACATACAGCGGTGCCGCCGATAATGTACCCGTTATGGAGTATCTTTTGAGTGGGAGTGAAAATGTTAGCAACATAAATGGCAAGGTTAGCTTGGAAGAGCAAGTAAGGAATAGAGGGGATGCCATGTTACGCTATAAGGAGAAGAAGAAAACTCGAAGGTACATTCGGTTTCTTTGTGTGTTTGTTTTGAGAAATGTCACATTTTTGTTATCTTGAATGTGAAGTTGTGGCATGAAACTTTGGACAGGTTTGACAAACACATTCGATATGAATCAAGGAAGGCTAGGGCTGATACGAGAAAGAGGGTGAGAGGGAGATTTGTTAAGGCAGGTGATGATGACATTCAAGAAGGATGAGTGCCTTCTCATAAACCTCTCATCCTAGGGCTTTGGCCCTGTCCTGTACGTGTATACATATATATTATATTTATATCAGAGAAATAATAATAGGTTCTAGTTTTAACGAGGAATTCCTTCAGTATTGATTTATTTATTTGATTCTTTCTTGCTAAATGATTTCTATGAATGTTACTTCCAGACAAGATCAGTTTTTTAAAGAAAAAGTAGTATAACAAAAGTGGGTATTATTAAAACAACATAAATCAAAATAGTAAGTACAGTTATTTGAATCCAGATTCTCCTACTCTTTTGGTAGCCACTCATGTGTTCGTCACTTTGTTTCTCATGCGTTACCTGTTCTTTTTCCACTGCTACTCTTTCGACTTTTCAGAATTAGGGATCATTCCCCTTCGTAACACACATTGGACATAGTGGTTAAATACCATTACTTAATTACACAGTTTTTTTTTTCCTTTTTGATTTTTACGGTTCCTTTTTCTGAATAATTAGTGGATCATATACTGGAGGGTTGAATCAAGCAGACAAATATCTTTCTCTTTTAAAGTGAAAATATCTTCTTCTCCGGCATCTCTAGTATCCACCTAGCTTCACTATACTCAAGCATCTCATCCTTAATAAGGTGAATAATTTATCTTATATCCTTACCATTACAATTGTACATTCACTCTTACAAAATAAAATAATAAAAAACAAAATAAAATAAAAAATGTTAAGTTTTTATTTTATTTTATTTTTAAATTTAGTATTTTTTCATCTCATAAGTTTTTCAAATTACTTTAAAAAGAGCTTTTCAAAAATTTATTCGAACATAGTCACATGTAAATCTAAATTTTGGTAGATAAAATTGTTTAGTAGATAATTAAGTTTCAAATTGTTTATTGATAAATTCACAAAAATCTTTTTTTACAAGTTATCCAGGATATAATTAAGGGTGTGTTTGTTTAAGTTATAAAAAAACATTCTTTGGATCTTGGATTATTATTATTCTTATGTGTATTGGGATAAAAATTATAGGAATAATTATATATTTATTTAATTTTAAAATAAAAAATAATAATATATGAGTAGTAGTTTTTTTTAATCAAAAAGTAGTACATATATAAATAAAAAAAGAATTACAATAATGGGGGACAAAAACCAAAATCCTTAAAAGTTAACAAATATGAAAAGCGAGAATTCCTAATCTGTCTCGTAACAAAAAATAAAAACAGACAATGGAACTTCATTCCCTTCTCGAAAAATATGCGATAAGTGGAAATTCAAATTTTTACAGCGATGTATACAATTTAACCATATATCTTTTAAAGACCCTGAAACAAACTGAATATTAGATACTATCATCGTGACTATTTTTTGAATCCGTTTTGATTCAAAGGTTTCTCCAATTGTTGTCATAAGCTATTTCAATAGCCCGCATAACTCCGGAAAATTCCACAAACAGAGCGAAATTATCCTCAAGTTTTTACAAAACATCCAATTAAATTAGAGTTGTGATCCCTTAACAAACATCTAATTGAAAGTTATAGAAAGTTGAATTTATTCCAATGAGAATATGAAATTCTCACATTTTATATATGAGAATAAATATGACAAAAATTATGTACAAAATAACATTTTTGAGAATAAAACGGATCCGGAAATAATTTTTATAAACTTGAAACTAACATAAAATTATTGTTCCATTTCCATGTCACATTTTCATAATTTCAATTCTTAAAACAAACATAGAAATCCGGTAAACAATTTAACTACGGAAAAATTCAAATTTATTCCTGAATAAACTGCAAGTATATTTCCGAAAATTTTATGTAGGATTGAAATAAACTCTGAATTTAAAAATAATAAATTTGATACTTTTTAAATTTGTAGGGAAGTGAATATAATTGTAGGAGCATAAAATAAATTCTTCTAATAATACTAAATCAAACCTATTGTATGGATTTGGATGATTTCGACAACATTAAGGGGAGTGATTAAGACTTTGATTATTTTTCTTTAACATTAAGACTTTGAATGGTTGATAATTTGATATTATATTTGATAACCAAATTAATTTTTTATTTAAAACAAATTACAAAGTGGTTATGATTACATAGTCAATTATATTTACAAATTCGATTTTAAATTGGTTATCTATTAAATTCAATTAATTCTTAAACTTGGTTTTCAAAATTGGCAATTTCTTAGTTGAAATTGGAAGAGAAAGTTCAACCTCTAACTTTTCTTTATTGTCTTGCTCCCTTGAAAGTTAGAACCTTCCCTTAATATATTTGGTCCTACCATGAAAAATTGAGTTCTTTGTTACATTGATAGCTGAATTGTTATTAATTTCAAATTGATTGTCCTCCTGATTTCAACCTAAAATTATTGGTGTTCTCTTATCATCCAACTTTCTTCATCCAAATACTCTAAAATGATGCACACTAGGTTTCTTGCCGCTCGAAGCCTCGTCATGTATTTTTCTCTATAAGCTTTTAGTTAATTAGACAAATATTCAATATGTTGGAGTGTTAGCTGCTTCACCCCAAAATGATCTGGGCATACCTATTTTTTGTATCATACATTAGGTCATATCCAAGATAGTTTTGATTCTTTTTTTAGCTAAGTCATTATGATATGGTGTATAAGGATTTGTGACTTCAGGTTGTATACTGTGATAATCACCAAATGGATCAAAGGACTTTTATGTGTATTCACCACCGCCATTAGCTCTTATAACCTTTATTCTTCTACTACTTTGGTTTCAACTAGATCCTTAACTTATTGAATGTGCCAAACACTTTATCCTTATATTGAATCAAATAGATCTATATTTTCATGCTATGTTGGCCAATAAATAAGATGAAGTATGTATTGAATACTAAAGACTTCTCAAATGGTCCACCCACATTGAGAGGAAAACTTCTAGCATATTGTTTGACCTCATTGATAAGTTGGCCTTAAATGTGTTCCTAGGTTGCTTACCAACCAATAAATCATCACCTATCTTGTCAGACATTTTGAAACTTGGAAAACCTAACACCATGCCTTGACTAACTAATTGATTCATGGATCCAAAGTTAAGGTGACCAAATCATAGATGTTAAAGCCAACTTTTCTTGTCTTCCACCATAACTTTCAAGCACTATACCATGTGGTGTTGATCAATGTCTTAAAGGTTTTATTTTTCGGACAAGTGACTTCAAGCACAAGAAGGGGGTGTTGTGGTATTTAAAGTTTGTGATTACTTTTATAATTTTCTTGATTAAGACCGGATTTTCGACGCCATGAAATCAGAATCCAAAACAGCATTTCGATCAGGGAATAAAATGTGTTCAGGGGTTTAAGTTCAACTAAAGAAATGTGAAGAACATTTTCGACGTCTTCGACAAAGATAGGAAGTGGAGATGTTTCGACAACTTCAATGAAGTTAGTTAAAAATGGCAAAGGGTGGTCTTCGACGGGTTCAACAACTTTGAGGGGACATGTTGTTTCGACGCAGGTGCTGAAGTTTGAAATTCGAAGATGAAAGACCTTTGCAGAAAGGACACGTGGAAGCATGATAGAAAAGGACACGTCGAAGGCCAAGTGTTTGTCCGTTAGGGGCAGTTATTTAGTTGTGTATAAATAGAGCAAGTCTTGTTAGATTTGTGGGTGTGTGATATTGTGTACAAATTTCTGTTTAAAATTACTCAAAGTAACCGTGTGAGAGAAAAGAGTTTGATTTCTGGAAAAATGTACGTGTGAAACACCATTTTTATTCAGTTTAATACAATTTCATATTATTTAACATTTCTATATTTTTATGATTCCTGCAAAATTCTTCACTTTTGCCAACCTTTATCTTCTTTTACCATTTATCCTTTTACATCACCAAAATTTACTTAGTTCCCGTTTTCGCCAAGAAACCTTACTTTTGTTCTCCGTTTTCGTAGAATCACTTACGTCCTAGGATTTGTATGGTTGATCCTGCAAGTAAACTGATCTAACATTGGATTAGAAACCAACAGTTGTTCGACGAAAAAACACCAACGAACAAATTGGCACGCCCAGTGGGACCTTAGTGCGTAAAAGATATCATAATAACTCTTAGTCAAAAAGGTTTTAATTAGTTGCATGATTCTAAGAAGCGGTAAGTTAGTCGTAACCGACGTAGAAAGGCCTAAACGAACAAGAATAAGAAGAATGGTGAATCCTCCACACAGTCAAAATGAAAATACTACGGTGCTTACCCCTACTCCTTTGACTGGAGGAAATACAAGGTCAGTTTCTGTATCAGAAGCCATACCCTCTTCGTCAGGGTCAACACCTACGTTTGCAGTATCTCAGAGTGCGCCTAGTTTTTCTTCCATGGGACCCCAAATGTCCATGAGAACGCCTCCCCCTATAGGGAACGTTCAGAGGCCCTTTTCGACGAACTTTTCAATGCCCTTGTTTGGTAGGGAACAACCTTACGGGATGCCTACTACCATTATGGCAAGTTTGCAAAATGTATTTTCAGTCTATTCTGACTACTTGTTGAATAGGTCATCAACATAGTAAGGATTAGGATCTGGTGGAAACATGGGAAGAATAAATCAATTCCCACCAGTATTTCAAAATTATTCGCCAGCAATCACCACAAACTCGGCAAACGCCATTAAGCAACAAATGGATGAGAGAAATCATGAAATGGTTCATATGTTAACACAACAAATGAGAGAAGTGTTTAATCCTTTGATACGAAACACGACCCAAACTAACCAATTGCTGGCAGAACAAATGACGCATATTTCCAATTTCTTCGGCGTACCCCAAATACAGCCCAGAGAGCAAACAGTTCTAAGTCCTAGGGCACCGGTCGAAGAGGAACATACCATAAACCAGAGGCTAGTAGAAATCTCCCAAGTCAACATTAGAAACCAAGAGGAAGTAGTCGAACAACCTCAAGTAGAAATTCCTACCCAGCCAGAGCCTAGGAGAATTCTAGTCCAAAGGGGTCAAGACGCTGATCATGTTGTGTAGCAGATGCGCTATAATAATATGCCTGTCGAAAATAACTTAGCAGCCATTATCGAAAGAATAATGGCACAAAATGGGGTAAATATAGGATTGCAAAGGCATAGCTATGTCTCCCCATTGTCTGAGTATATTCTACAACAAGAATTACCCCCAAGGTGGAAAGTTCCCAAGTTCACCAAATTTTTAGGGGATACTAGTGAATCAACCGTAGAGCATGTTGCACGTTATCTAATCGAAGTAGGAGAAATAGCAAATAATGAAAATTTAAGGACGAAGCATTTTCCATGTTCTTTGACAAAAAATACTTTTACTTGGTTTATGTCTTTGTCTGAAAACTCCATTTATACATGGACCCAATTAGAAAGATTGTTCCACGAACAGTTCTACACGGGGAAAACCAAAATAAGCCTGAAGGAATTGGCCAGTGTGATAAGAAAACTCTCTGAACCAATAGATGACTACTTGAATAGGTTTAAATTACTAAAGGCCAGATGTTTCACCCAAGTACCTGAACGTGAATTGGTCGAAATGGCCGCAGGTGGTCTAGACTACTCTATAAGGAAGAAACTAGACACCCAATATTTGAGAGATATGTCGCAATTGACAGATAGGGTGAGACAAGTCGAAATACTAAAGGCCGAGAAATTCAAAGTAAATTGAAACAAAAGAGAAAGAGTGACTTATGTAGGGATGCGCCAAGAAGAGGAAAATGATGTAGATAATGTAGACGAACCATCATATTTCGACGAACAAGAAATTGACTTAGCAGAATTAAAACAGGGACCACCATATTCTTGTAGAATGCTAGTTCCGTCGAACAGAAAAAATCCAGTAGAGCCCGAAATATATGATAAGTTCCCAAAAAGAACTTATACGTTCGACGTCACTAAGTGTGACGAAATTTTCGACAAATTAGTCGAAGACGATCAGATGATAGTTCCCCCAGGCACTAAAGTGCATCCTATGGAACAACAAAAAAAGAGAGGTTTTTGTAAGTACCATGGTTTTTTGGGTCATAAAATGTCTCAATGTTTCCTTTTCAGGGACCTAGTGTAGAATGTTATCCGTGACGGAAGACTGAAATTCAGTGACAAGCAAAAGCAACAAATGAAAATTGACTCAAAACCCATGCAGACTGTCGATGCCCACTACGCTGAACCATCAACCATTAACATGGTAGAAGTGGAAGAGAATTTTGAGTATGTATTCGAAATGGTAGGAGCTACTGAAGGCTTAGATACCAATGTCAACATGGTGGAGATTACTGAAGATCTCACAGACAGCGACGAAGTCACTGAATGGCAGAATGTCGAGCACAAGTTTGAAAGCGAATCAACTGGTTATAGTGAGAAGGCCACTGAGGGCCTCGACGACCTAGCCAAGATTGGAGGCACTGAAGATCTTGACAAAGCTGAGGTTGGCGAAGTCACTGAGGATTTTGCCCCAACAAAAGTGGAGGCCACTGAAGGTCCCATCAACATGGTTAAAGTGAAGGCCACAACAAACCAAGCAACGACAAAGGCGTTGAGGACTCCGTCGAAAAAGATTGGGGGATTACTGACAACCTTAATATGACAAAAAACCAAGAAATTTCTGGCAACCTGAATGGTGCTGAAAAGGAGATTGATGAAAGCTTCATTAACAATGATGGGGTGGACGAAAGTATTTTCATTCCGAAAGCAAAGGTTGACGAAAGGCCTGAGAAACCAACTACCTATGGAATCCTGCGAAGAATAATAGAGGATCCTGAGGGATGTCAAGTTAAAAACTGCTGCCCAAAAGCCTGCGAAGGAGCACCTCCAACTGATGGGGACAACTCAACAAAAGAAATAGGTGAGGCTGAAAGGAAGTTAATCGAAAAAATGGACAAGTTGAATATCACTAGTGGTAAATCAGCTAGTATCAACATGGTCGAAACTTATCAAAAGAATCAAACATTAGCGCCTGAGGAACGCCTTCGAGAAGAATATCAGAGGCTGACATATCCTAAGGAAGAAGAAAGTCTGATTGATTTTATGAAAAGGTGTCAAAGGAAGAAAGCTGAGGTAATGTTGTGTCCACGCTGCAACGCTATTTTCGACAAGAAAGCGGAAGACAATCTGGAGGTGATAAAATATTCCAAAAGAAAAAGAAACTGGGGGGAAAGACCAACCCCAAAGGCAAAAAGATATGAACCAAGAAGAAGGGAGCGTCACCAGTCAGGAATTGGAGGTCGAGGCTACCATTCCTATAAACCAATAAATGAAGGCGTCTATGATAGGTGGGTACAACCCATCAAGGACGCTCAAGGGCGAAAGGAATGGAGCAACTTCAACATTCAGAGAGGTTCTTCATTAGCACAAGGAATGGGAGCTGAGAAGCAAAAACCATGGGTTTACCCTTCAGAAAATCACAAAGGAAAAAACCCTATGACTAAGTCTCAGTGGAGAAGATTACAGAGGCAAAAGAGGGTCGAAAAGGAAGCTATGGAGAAAGGAATGACAAAGAAAGATACTGGCGACAAAGGTGATGTTACACCCACTCTTAACTCCCAGGAGGTAGAGAAGAAAGAGATTTCAGACAACAAAGCCCCAAGTACAAGTACGGAGCGAACAAAACCAAAAGAGGAAGTTCAAGGTGATGAAGAAATGACTGACGACTTCGCATCTGATTCTGAAGCCTCTTTCGACGTAGTGTGCAATGTTGTCTCAGTGTTGCCCAGGGATTATGACTGAGTAATGCAGATGGAAGACGAAGACGATGGTGTCGAGGAAGAACAAATGGCTCACAAGCCTATATGCTACTATATCATGAATAATGGCTGAGTGGAGGAGCAGAATGCATTCTTCGAAAGACCAGATGACTCGCTAAAAGGACATTTGAAGCCCTTGTTTGACCCCATTGTCTCGTTTAGCGAGGGGGGTAGCTCGCTTAGCGAGACCTGACATGTTTTGAAAAATTATTTTAATTCTGAAAAATATTTTAATCGTTGTGTTTCGTGTTATAAGATGTCAAGATGTTTTGGTACAATTGTATGTTGTATTTAGAGGCTATATGTGTAAGTATGGGTGATAAAAATGATGTATGATGATTTAAGTTATTTTATGAGTTTATGAAGTATGGTGACATGACTTAGAGGAAGATGTTAAATAATGGAACCATATTATGAATTATGATGAATGCGGATGCAATAAATTGAGTTGTTATGATGTGTGTTTATATTGCATCTTTCATTCATGGCATAAATATGAGGGGACTTTTGGTCTGTTGGTAGCTTCAATCCCATCGTGCGGATTGAAGTGATGTGATGTTATGATGGGCTCCCTTGTGGAGGTTTGATGATCTAGTGTCTATCCATGAGGATGTTTCGATACCACATGCATAATAAGAGGTTGCATTTTCATTCTAAATGACATAGCATTATTTACATTGAGTTTATGTAGTGATGTGATGTATTTGACGTTGTGAATAAATGAGTCTTGTTATGATTGAATTTGGTTTGAAACTTATGTTTATGAATTCTCATTTTTAGATTACTTTATTGAATGTGAATTTACTCACCATGTATGTCTTTTGGTGATGGTCTATTATGTCATCCTGTAGATATTCAAGGTTAGCTCGGTGCGTGATCTAACTTGGAGTTAGTGTGTTGTCTTTGTTTAGTTAGGTGTGAAGTCTTGCTCTGTGTCCAGTAACATCGGGATGGGATTCGCTTGAGAACTTTAAGTTTATTTTGTTTAATTGGTTTAAGTGTTGGTTTTTGACTATTTGAGATTTAATGAGTTTTGGATTAAATAATGAAGTTTTCTTTTATTAAAGATGAAAAGTTGATGTTTTTTTTTTCCCGCAGCGTAATTGTTGAATTATAGATTCGATGTTCATGATTTTATAACCCGTGTTACGGGACAGGACTTACAATGAGGTATAAGATGCTTGTTTATGAAGATGTGATACCCTTTTTATGAGTTTACTTTGATTAAATTGTATTATATTTGTGTTGGGATAGAAAGGGTGTTATATTAGTGGTACCCTTTTTATGAGTTTACTCTGATTAAAACATGTCAAGTCTCGCTAAGCGAGCTACCCCCCTTGCTAAGCGACTAACTCTCGGGTTTGAGAGCTACCCCCTCGCATCGCGATTCCTAAATAATTCCTGCGATCTCAGAATTGTCTTTCTGCGACAAAACCCCCCAAAAAACCAGTTTTTAGCAGCAACACAACAGAAAATCATTAATCCCCTTCACATACATCATGGTATTAACAAACACATCATATAACATCATTATTTATCATCAAATTCATCATAAACCATCATCATATAGAACTTTCATCAACAAAAACCCCATAACCCTAAGACTCTTCCTCTTAACCCCAAATCATATCTCTACATTACAATACCGAACGAAATTACTCCCCATACCTTAGGTTTCGTGAATTCTTTCAATAATTTCTCGCAAAACCTCAAGCTTTTAAACTCTAGCTTTCTTCAGAGCTCTCATTCTCTTCTCCCAAAAATATGATCGTTCCAAATGATCGTACAATCTCAAACTTTACCCTCTTAGTCAATCATACCTTTATGACCTCATTAGTCGTTTCCTCTTTTACCCTCACTTAGCCTTTACCAAAAGATTATACTATCCTTGTCCTCTAACTCTTCTTATTTAAATTAATTTCTCCCAATTTAATTAAATAAACTCACTATACTTAATATCCTAATATTATTAAAATATTAAGTCACACTCATGCCTCCACAACACATCATATTAATCTAAATCACCACAACATTATAGCATAACAAATCCTCAAAATTCATACACATACGTCAAATAAATCAAAAATCAATTTTGGGGTGTTACATTCTTGGTCAGCCCGGTAATAAAACCAAGATAGGTTGAAACTCAGTCTGGTATTAAAAACTTCATAGGTTCGAGATCAACCTGATATTAAAATCTCACATGTTATTGGTTATCCCCTGTAAAATCAAGGTTTAAATTAGGCTCTTGAGCTCAACACGTGTAAAAGCTTGCAATGTTTAAGGAACTTGAAGACTAACCGCTCCAAGGTCCTCATTTGCGGAGAAAGAACTAACTGTTTGGGTTCACTGTTTGGAAGAGAAGACACAAAATGCCATATTCTGAACTCTTGTAATATTTGGTTAAAGGTCAACCATCATTTTCA
This sequence comes from Lathyrus aphaca, assembly GCA_963966055.1. Lineage (NCBI taxonomy): Eukaryota > Viridiplantae > Streptophyta > Magnoliopsida > Fabales > Fabaceae > Lathyrus > Lathyrus aphaca. Next base: position 146,046,579 of record OZ014525.1, read on the forward strand.
TGTATAAATGGGTTTGTGAGTCTTTCATACTAAAAGCTCTCAATGTTTATTGGATACTCTCAAGATCAATTCTTGAGTAGAGGAATATGTCGTTTTATGGTTTGACTCAACCTCTATATATTATGGTGTTCATCTCTTTTCCTTAACTCTTTTAATTTCCTCATTTTATTTTCTGATTTTTATTTTTCCACTGCTAGGTTTTTCAAAAATATTTTTAAACTTTGATTTTATTTCCCAAAGTTTTTCAAAACCACGTTTTTCAAACCACACAATTCACTACCCCTTTTGTGTGAAGTTCCAAGTTCAACATTTTTTAATTTCATTTGTATATACTTCGAGTGTGTTTTGACAGACAAACAAAACCTTCATTTATTTGTATCATCTCACTGAATTCCCTCACCATCAAGGATTGAAAGTGAGTTTGAAAGACCATTACCACCCATCATTTTACTTGGTTGATAAGTGTAGAAAAATTCTTGAAACTATGTATTCTACATAATTAAGAGCCAAACTGAAGATACCAAATCTGTTAAGAGTAAAAGTTTTCTTACTTTACAAGAAATGAAGGGGAAAAATAAAAAGATTAAGAGGGATCAATGTGATGATAATTGAATTCAATTATGCTTATTCAGTAATACAAATATGTGTTACATCGTTCATATATATGATCATATTACTAACTAACAAATTTCTAGTTAATAACCACATAATTAGTTAGTACTAGTAGTAACTGCGTAGTAACTAGTAGTGACCAGATATAAAATTAGTTATAACCAACTAATCACCGTAATAAGTAACTTCTAAACCATCTATGATTCAACTAACAACACCATGGATTGACAAATGTGAAAGCACTATAGATAATTATGCTCTTAGTTTTTATATATTAATTTTTCATCCTTTTGAGGTGGTGGCTCCCCTAAAAATTCACTAACTCCCCCGAAAGTCTTCTAAAAAAATGTTAAATTAAGATATGTGCCCAAGAACAAAGTTCATAAATTAAGGTTGTTCGTTCCATTTCACCATTTGGACACAACTTTGTTGAAACAAAACTTCAAACAAACATCATAGTAAATACAGCAAGATCGAAGTTTGTTACATGGATTCCTCGTACATGAATCCCTCTGAACCCATTGAAGCTCGCATCAAAAACCTTCTTTCTCTAATGACTTTGAAAGAAAAGATTGGTCAAATGACTCAAATTGAACATTCTGTCACCACTCCTTCCGCCATTCAAGATTTCACCATTGGGAGTGTGTTTTGTGCTCCACCAAATAGTGCAACTTCTGATAAACAAGTGTCATCTGATTGGGCTGATATGGTGGACGGTTTTCAGAAGTTGGCACTAGAGTCAAGGCTAGGCATACCAATCATTTATGGTACTGATGCTGTTCATGGTAATAATAATGTCTATGGTACTACCATCTTTCCTCACAATGTTTCCTTAGGAGCTACAAGGTAAATTAAGCTATGTCTCTTCTATACTTTGTTGTTTCTTTAAAAAAAGCTTTGATTCTTCATTCATGTGTACTTTGCTTGTAGAGATTCAGATTTAGTTGAAAGAATTGGAGCTGCGACTTCACTTGAACTTAGAGCAAGTGGGACTCACTTTACTTGTGCTCCTTGTGTGGCTGTAAGACATCATAGCCTCTGTAGCACTGACATGTCTGAAAAAAGACTAGTCAGGACACTAACACACTGGCACTAACACTTGTGATTATCTTTAATTTATTTATTTTTTCAAATTATTATAATGTCGACGTGTTAGTGTCTGTGTCGTGTCTAGTGTCTGTGTCTGTGCTTCATAGATCATAATGTAACCAGTATCATATAGAACTCAGTATCATGTTTGAATGGATACTACAGGTCTGCAAGGATCCAAGATGGGGAAGATGCTATGAAAGTTACAGCGAAGACACTGAAATAGTCAGAAAAATGACTAGTTTAGTTTCAGGCTTGCAAGGCCAACCTCCACGAACACATCCAACGGGATACCCATTTGTGGCTGGGAGGTATCAATAAGACTTCCATATTCATTACAAATTTTGATGTTTTAAGAAATTTCGTTACAACCTAATAAGTACTTCAGGAACAATGTTATTGCTTGTGCCAAGCATTTTGTAGGAGATGGAGGCACAGAAAAAGGTGTAAATGAGGGGAATACTGTATTATCATATCAAGACTTGGAGAGGATTCACATGAGTCCTTATGTAGATTGCATAGATCAGGGAGTTTCAAGCATTATGATCTCGTATTCCAGCTGGAACGGAGTCAAACTCCACGGTCACCGTTTTCTGATAAACGAAATTTTGAAAGAAAATCTAGGCTTCAAGGTACTGCAGAACATAGTTGAAGATATTTTATATTAAAGCAATTTGTTAAAAGCAATGCTTCACTGTAGGGCTTTGTGATTTCTGACTGGGAGGGGATTGATGAACTGTGTCAACCTTATGGATCGGATTATCGTTATTGCATCTCCACTGCGATTAATGCTGGAATTGACATGGTACAGATCTTCAAATCCTGTAATACTTTAACATAGATTACTTGACTTTTTTTCTTTTTAAATTAGTAAGTTCGTGAACACTTGCAGGTGATGGTTCCTTTAAGATATGAAAAATTCATGGAAGAGTTGATGTCTCTAGTTCAATCAGGGGAAGTACCAATATCCCGGATTGATGACGCCGTTGAGCGGATTTTAAGAGTGAAGTTTCTTGCTCAACTTTTTGAATTTCCTCTAACTGACAGGTCTTTGCTGGATACCGTAGGATGCAAGGTAAGTGAAGTTCACCTTGTTTATCATCTGCTACTCACTGTAAATGATAGTTTTGTTTATCCATCAATTTAATTTGACAGATACATCGAGATCTAGCACGCGAAGCAGTTCGTAAGTCCTTGGTTCTGTTGAAAAACGGAAGGGATCCGAGTAAGCCTTTTCTTCCATTGAAAAACAGCGCCAAGCGAATCCTTATTGCCGGAACTCATGCTAATGATATTGGATATCAATGCGGAGGATGGACATGTACTAAGTATGGATCTAGTGGCCAGATCACAATTGGTAAGCCTTTTTTTCTTTCTGTTTGTTTTTTCAAGTTTTCACATCGAATAAACAAATGTTTTTTTTCTTCTTATTATTATTGTGTTGTTAACTTGTTAAAATTTCAGGCACAACTATCTTGGATGCTGTTAAGGAAGCTGTGGGACATGAAACAGAAGTTATATATGAAAAGTTCCCATCAACAGAATTCATAGAAAGTAATGAATTTTGTTTTGCTATTGTTGCTATTGGCGAAGCTCCTTACGCTGAGTGCGGAGGTGACAATTCAGAACTTGTAATCCCATTTAATGGAGGTGGAGTTGTGGACTTAGTTTCTGATAAAATTCCAACACTTGTGATTTTGATATCCGGAAGACCTTTGGTCTTGGAAGAAAGTATTTTGGAAAAGATAGAAGCTCTTGTTGCGGCATGGTTGCCCGGTAGCGAAGGAAAGGGGATCACAGATGTTATATTTGGGGATCATGACTTCAAAGGTAAGTTACCAATGACTTGGTTCAGAAGAGTTGAGCAGCTTGATCAATCTGTTGAGGGAGTGGATTCATGTGATGATCCTTTATTCCCTCTTGGTTATGGACTGGCTTATAGTAAGAGTTTACATGATTAAATACTTGATTTACCAAAGGCTTTGGTTTAGGATTCAATGTGAGGAGATTGTGAACAATCCATGCATGTGTGGTACAATTGGTTGGCCTTTTACAATTTATATGTCTATGACATTTGCTTTTATGAAATTTGGTTAATTGAATAAAGGTGTATGCATTTAGGGGCATATTTTTTGAAGATGGCTTTAACAGAGGCGGTACCTGTTATTTAATGTGTCAAGGTTGAATGGATTCAGGCTGGAATCGTGTACGAAACACTTTTCTTATAGTATTTCAAGCACTCTCGATTTGTCTTAGAGTTTCGATGCAGGAATACCCAGGATAATTTCAGCCTTTTCGAATTTGCACAAGATAGATGAAAATTCGAATGCAGCGAAGAGTGTTGGAATTGTTTCAATTTTCTTTAATGATTTCTGAATTTATATAGGCCACTTGGTACAGTTTCGTAAGGTAGTGACCCTTCGTGAAACATTTTATTTACCATAAGTTGTCATGTTTGGCCAACAACATTCTTCCAAGAGTTGCATGCTTTCATGTTGCAACATTTCATGAAGAGTTGCAATTTCCGAATTCAAAATCAAAACAAAATAATTATGTAACGACCAAAATTACTCACTTGTCCACTTATTGTCATTTTTTGAACATCTCAAAAGTGATTAACTTTATTAATTACAACAATCCCCCACTTGTTCTAATAATGACAAGCCCAATTCCAGAAAGAGAGAAAAAAATATTAGTACAGTTAAGTATCTTTCGATTTGAACTAAACCTTAGTAAGGATAACACAAGTTTAATCGGAATGTTAGGTAGCTATGCTTTGAACCATTATCCCTTGTGATTATACCGGTGTTACCTTACACATATTCTTTATGGTTCTTCGCCTACATATTTCGCCTAGCACTTCTTATGGCCATGTGATTTTCCTGTTTTCATGAATTTTTCATGAGAGAAACTCCAACTCTCATTTTGAGACGGCACCATCTCGAAATTCACATAGGTGAAGTTCATTTTGTATTTCATTTCCTTGGAACGCATATACATGATATGAAACTTCATTAAGAGTTTCAAAAACTCAACCCTCGATATATAATAGTCAACATTATTGCAAATGTTATATAATCATCCAAATCAATGACTTGTTGTTACCCATTGAATCTTAGATTAAGATTTATTAAATTCAGATTGGGTTGCTATCATTGTTGGAACCCTTATTCAAGGAGTTTCAACCCCATTCCTCTTGAGGTACTTTTCACTAAGTCTCTGGCCAGTGGCTTAGTAAATGGATTTGCTAAGTTATAGCTCGTTTGAATATATGTCAGTGAAATGATCCCATCCTTAATTAATTTCCTTAAGAGATAATGTCTTAGACCTATGTGTTTAGACTTTCCATTATATACTTCACCGAATGCTCTAGCTAGGGTGGCTTGACTATCACAATGTATCAACACTTTTGAAACATTTTTCTTATCTAATGGTACTTCCAACAGAAGGCCCCTCAACCATTCTGCTTCTTGTCCAGCCCAAGCGAGAGCCACAAATTCGGATTCCAAGGTTGAGAGGGTAATACATGTTTGCTTCTTGATTTTCCAAGAAATTGCCCCTCCGGCTAATGTAAATATCCACCCAGTTGTAGATTTGTAATCTCCAACACTCAATATCCAACTTCCATTGGTATATCCTTCTAATATGGCAGGGAACCTACCATAATAAAGGCCAAGATTTTTGGTTTTTAAGAGATCACCGAAAAATCCTAGTTATGGCCTTCCAATGTTCATTACTTGGATTGCTAGTAAATCTACTCATTTTGCTAACTGCAAATGCTATGTCAGGTCTAGTGCATTTCATTAAATACATTAGACATCCAATTGCACTTGCATATTCCAATTGGGTCACAGTTCTTCCAGTATTCTTTTGAAGTTTGACACTAGGATCAAATGGAGTGCTTACTTCCTTGAAGTTTAGATATTTGAACTTATCCAACATTTTTTAAACATAATGCGTTTGATTAAGTTCATAACCCCCACTATTTCTTTTTATTTTGATTCCTAATATGGTGTCAACTGGCCCAAGATCTTTCATCTTTGAAATTCTGTGATCAGGTATGAGATGTCCTAAGAGATGTCCCAACACTTGATAGGACACTTGACAAATTTAACCAAAACTTAAATAGCAAGAAAAGTAAACAACACAGAAGTTTGTTAACCCAGTTCAGTGTATAACCACACCTACATCTGGAGGCTACCAAGCCAGGAGGAAATCCACTATAAGTAATATTAATTCTAGACTTAAACCACCCTGTTTAATCTATCACTTAATAACTACCCAATGCAATTTCTACCTAAGACACACCTTAGATAAGAGTACCCTACTCACTCCCCCTCAATCACACAGTGATCAAGTTTACAAGTTTAATGAAATTGAAGACATTCTTCAAACAATACAGCTTGATCTTACTTCACAGTTTCAATCAAGTCACAAATGCACTTTTGCTTAAAAGCTCATAAAGTGGTACAATTAAAAACACCTGCTATTAAAAACACTAGACACCCTATTTGATCTTCTGAAATTCGTACTCAATACTATGAGTTTCTGTTGCTTAAATAGGTATCTGTAATTTGGGCTTTCTGTAGGATGATCCAGCCCTAATGCACATGCAGCTTCCACCTTGAATTTAGGGTTTGTTACTTCCTAGATTCTAGGTGATTTAGGTCTTCTGTTTTAATCTGAATCTTCAATATAAAACACCCTACAGATGCGCCTTGTTCTGTTTTTATCCATCATTAATTAATTCCAGATAACTCTCCTTAAATATCTCTGATTAGTTAGTCAATAATTAATTCTGGAAGCAGGTTTGAGATGTCTCAACATCTGTTGGGACATCCTGAAAAACTGAACTTAGTCATTTACACAATGTCCCAACATCTGGTAAGACATCCTGAAATAAGTTCATATACTCTGTTTGATAATGTCCCAACATTTGATAGGACATTCTGAACTGAATTCAATAATTCTTGTTGGTCAAAAATTCTGCCAATTCAAGACATCTACAAACTCCCCCTTTGGCTAATTTTTGGCTAACATCTTTTCTGGTTTTCAGAGTGCAGCAGAAGTTCTTTTTATTTGAGTATAGCATTACTTTTCTGTTGATTCTTATTTGAGATTACTCCCCCTCAAACATATATGTATCCAATCTTGTTGCAACAGAAAGAAAGACTTATTCAGTTCAGAAGCAAACAAACAGATTTTTTTCATTCATACTTAAACAGCAATTACAAATTTGTTGTTGTTCTCCCCCTTGGTAGACACAAAATTTAGAGCCAAAGACACTAGTCCAGAATTACATTGCTGTCATTACATATGTCTCACATACATTGATCACTCAGATTCATCACTCTCAGTTTCTTCATCAGCTTCTGTTTCTTCATCAGCTTCACTGTCTTCATCAGAGGCAGCTGTCTGGTCTTCTTCACTCTCCAACCTTTGAATGATTTCCTCAAGCTTCTGCTTTCTAGCTTCAAGCTCTTTGCAGGTGCTTTTGAGTTCAGCAATTAAAGCCTTCTTGGAGATTGGATTCTTAGCAGTTGAAGGACCTGCAGATGTCCCAGAAGGTGCTTCAACATCTGCTGCATGATGACTGAGGAATAACTTGTAGTGAAAAGCCAGGGGGCTTTCTCTTTTGCATGCTGTATCCTTGTCAGTGAGAATGCCAGGGTATTGATTGAGCACTATACCACACAACAATGATGGAAAAGCTATTGGAAGCTTTGTTGCAGAGGAGCTGGCATGCTTCAAGGTCTGATCAAAGATGTAAGCTCCATAGTCCATCTTGGTTTGAGTTCCCACAGCATAGATGAATTTGGCCAGACCAGTGGAGATTGAAGAGGTGTGGTTGGTAGGCACCCAGTTAGCTGTACCAATCCTGTTCAGCATGGCATATTTTCTGGTAAGCATGCTCACTGAGAGCTTTCCCTTCACAGGCCATGCCTTGACCTGGTTTGCTGTGATCACCTTACAGACTTGATTATCTGTCTTACCTAGCTCATTGGGTCCATCTGTTTCTCTTCTTAGGTATTGATTTATGATTTGAGGAGAGAACTCAACACACTTACCTCTCACAAACACTTTTCTGAACTCAGAGGACTTACCATTTGAACAATCCTCCTGAAGATTCACAATGAACTCTTTGACAAGAAGTTCATAGCAGGGAGAGAAATCTGAGACTGTCTTGAATAGTCCTGCAGCAGAGATGAGGTCAATCAGTTCAGTGCACTCAAGTGCATTGCTGCTCAGTTCTCTTTCTAGGGCAACTCTTCTTTGGTACACAAACTTCCACTTGTTCACACTAGAGACATGGTGGAAAGATATGTTGTCTAATGGAGCTTCTGGAACAGCTGTTGAAGCCCTAGATATGGCTGGTCTCTTCTTGGGAGGAGATGTTGGGACATCTGATTCAACATCTGAGTCAGATGGGGTGACAGCTTTCCTTTTCTGAGTTTGGACTTTACTCCATTGTTTTGATGGCCCAAAAGTGGCTTTAGCTTTGCCTTTCTTTGGAGAGGCTTTCTTCTTCTCAGGAATTGCTGCTTCAGCTTGCATCTTGCCTTTCCTGGACCTGAGCCTTTTGGCTATGCTAGGTTTAACAGAGGCTATGATCTCTGTATCAAAGTCCTGCTCCAGGTTGACCACTGGAGGAGATTGAGCAGTCTCCTCTTCAGCTGGTTGATCAGCAGGGATTTGATCTTCATTTGAGGCTCTGGTCTGATCCTCAGAGACTTCTTCATCATTTTCATTTGAGGCCTTATGCTGGTCCTCAGTTTGTTCCAAATTAGCATCAGATGAGTCCTTTTTCTCATCTTCAGATGTTCCAACATCTATTGGGACATCTTGTTCTGCAGGAGTGTCCTCTGCAGCTTGAGCTTGTTCTTCTTGAGGTGCAGGCATGGTGTTCAAAGGAACAGAGATTCCACTCACCACTCTTTGTTCAAAAAGAATTTGGTTGACAATCTCCTTGATGGAATCATCAACATATTTTGAAGAGTTTGGGGGCCTGTTAGCAGGAGAGGGAATGCCTTTTGCTTTGCTGCGTACTTGATCTTTAGCTCTCTTTGGAGTTCTTGCCTTTTTAGTGCGAGAAACGCTTCCCCTGAGTTCGTCCAATGGGGTTGATTGCATTGGTACTACAGAGATGGGAGTGGCATGAACTACGTCTTCCTTGTTGAGAACTTCCTCAGTTGTGTTAGGGTTTTGAGACATTGTTGAGGAAGATGGATGAACAGCTTTAGGGTTTATGATTTCTGGAGAATAGCTAGTTAATGTGATTCGCTTGTGATAGTATGATGAGAATCTTGATAGCTGATTATAAACAGTTACTAAATAAGTAGCCGTTACAGTGCAAATGATTAGAGATGGTATTCCCAAGGATCTTGTCCAGACTGGTTTTGCCATCTGGAACTTATGCCATACAATGTCATATGACATGTTGGCACATCTCATTAACTGCTAAATATCACATAAACAGATTCCAAGTTTGCCCCTTAAGTTCTCAAATTGTGAGGCATCCAATGCTTTGGTAAAGATATCAGCTAACTGCAGATTTGTAGCTATATGCTCCAATGAAATCACCTTTTCTTCTACAAGATCCCTGATGAAATGATGTCTGATATCAATATGCTTGGTCCTGCTATGTTGGATAGGATTCTTTGATATGTTTATTGCACTTAAGTTGTCACAGTACAATGTCATGACATCCTGTGGGACATTGTACTCAGTGAGCATTTGCTTCATCCAAACCAACTGAGAACAACTGCTTCCAGCTGCTATATATTCAGCTTCAGCTGTAGATAAGGAGACACAATTTTGTTTCTTACTGAACCAAGAAATCAAATTGTTTCCTAGAAAGAAGCATCCTCCTGAGGTGCTTTTTCTGTCATCAGCACTTCCAGCCCAATCAGCATCACAGAAGCCAGTAAGAATTGGTTTACATCCATGAAAGTACATTATGCCATAGTCACAAGTACCATTAACATATTTAAGAATTCTCTTGACTTGATTGAGATGACTTACTTTTGGATCAACTTGATATCTTGCACATACACCTACTGCAAATGCTATGTCAGGTCTGCTAGCAGTCAAGTACAACAGGCTCCCAATCATGCTTCTGTATAAGCTTTGATCTACACTCTCACCCTTTTCATCTTTAGTCAGCTTCAAATGTGTGGGGGCAGGAGTTCTCTTATGAGTAGCATTTTCCATTCCAAATTTCTTGACTATGTTCTTGGTATACTTGCTTTGGGAGATGAACATAGAGTCTTCCATTTGCTTTATTTGCAGACCAAGAAAATAGGTTAACTCTCCTACTAGGCTCATTTCAAATTCAGATTCCATCTGCTTAACAAAATGTTTGACCATCCTTTCAGACATCCCACCAAAGACAATATCATCAACATATATTTGAGCAATCATGACATTCCCTTCTTCATCTTTAATAAACAGGGTTTTGTCAATTCCACCTTTTCTGTATCCTTGCTTGATAAGAAATGTGGTCAGTCTTTCATACCATGCCCTTGGAGCTTGCTTCAAACCATAAAGTGCCTTCTTTAGTTTGTATACATGATTTGGACAGCTTGGATCAACAAATCCTTTAGGCTGTTCTACATATACTTCTTCATTAAGATAGCCATTTAAAAAGGCACTTTTCACATCCATTTGAAATAGCTTGAACTTCAAGATACAAGCAATTCCCAAAAGTAGTCTAATTGATTCAAGCCTTGCTACTAGTGCAAAGGTTTCATCAAAGTCAACTCCTTCAATTTGAGTGTATCCTTGAGCTACAAGTCTAGCTTTGTTCTTTGTAACAACTCCTTGTTCATTTGACTTGTTCTTATACACCCATTTTGTACCAATTACATTTATGTCATCAGGTCTAGGAACAAGAATCCACACTTCATTCCTTGTGAATTGACCTAATTCCTCTTGCATAGCACAAATCCAGTATTCATCAGTAAGAGCTTCCTTGATGTTTTTAGGTTCTATTTTGGAAACAAAGCAAGAACCTGAAATCACTTCTCTTGATCTAGTGCTCACACCTCTGTTGGGATCACCAATTATCAGATCTTTGGGATGATCCTTCTGTATTCTGATGGAGGGAGGTTTGCTTGATTCTTCTGTTCTTGTATCAGTTTGAGTGAAGTTATAATGATCATTCTTTTCTTCAGCTTCAATCTTGATATCAACAGATGTTCCAACATCTTCTGGGACATCTGTAGGAGCATCATCAATTATCACATTTATGGACTCCATGATAACCTTGGTTCTAGAATTAAATACTCTATATGCTCTGCTGTTTATGGAGTATCCAAGGAAAATCCCTTCATCACTTTTAGGATCCATTTTTCTTCTTTGCTCCCTATCTGCCAGAATATAACAGTTACTTCCAAATACATGGAAATACTTAACTGTGGGTTTTCTGCCCTTCCAGACTTCATATATTGTGGACAAAGTTCCTTTCCTTAAGGTAACTCTGTTATGAATGTAACAGGCAGTGTTCATAGCTTCAGCCCAGAAGTACAAAGGTAACTTTTTGGCATGGATCATAGCTCTTGCAGATTCTTGAATAGTTCTATTCTTCCTCTCAACAATCCCATTCTGTTGAGGAGTGATTGGTGAAGAGTATTCATGATTGATTCCTTCTGAAGAGCAGAAATCTAAGAACTTTTGATTCTCAAATTCCTTTCCATGATCACTTCTTATTCTGGTTACACAGCTGGATTTTTCTCTTTGTAATCTTTGGCATAATTCTTTGAATACATCAAATACATCAGACTTTTCTTTGATGAAATTTATCCATGTATATCTTGAAAAGTCATCAACCACCAAATAAGCATACCTCTTACCACCAAGACTTTCAACCTGCATAGGTCCCATAAGATCCATATGCAAAAGTTCCAAAACTTTGGAAGTTGTCAGATGTTGGAGCTTTGGATGGGACATCTTGGTTTGCTTGCCTATTTGACATTCACCACATATTTTGCCATCATCAATCTTCAGTTTAGGAATACCTCTTACAGCATCCATGGATATTATCTTCTTTATGCCTCTGAAATGAAGATGACCTAGTCTTTGGTGCCATAGTTTCACTTCTTCTTCTTTAGCAAAAGAGCAAGTTGAAGTGAGACTGAGATTTTGGGATTCCCACATGCAACAGTTGTCTTTAGATCTGGCTCCTTTCATGACAACCTCTTGTTCTTTGTTAGTCACTATGCATTCAGATTTGGTAAAGTTTACATTGTATCCTTGATCACATAATTGACTTATACTGATCAGGTTAGCAGTTAAACCTTTAACTAGCAGCACATCATCTAGTCTTGGAACATCTTGACAATCCAAGGTTCCAACTCCCTTGATTTCTCCTTTAGCTCCATCTCCAAAGGTCACATACCTGGATGAATGTGATTTTAAGTTTACTAGCAAATTCTTCAATCCAGTCATGTGTCTTGAACATCCACTGTCAAAGTACCAGTCTTCTTTAGCTGATACTCTCAGTGATGTATGTGCTATGTATGCAGTACTTTTCTTTGACCAGATGAGTTGAGATTTCTTTTGATGCCTCTGCCCTGTGTGTTGTTTATCAGCTGAACTCCAAGCTTGATTATTGATCTTGTTCTTGTAGCTTTGATCAGCTTCAGTGCTAGCTTTTGGTTTCCATACCTTCTTGATGTTTTCTGTCTTCTGCTTAGGAGGTTGCTGATTTCTTTGATGTTTATGCAGCACTTTCTTGGTAACTTCTATTTTCTTCTTGGAAGGTTGCTGATACATCTGATTTGGATATCCATGCAACTTATAACAATGAGGTTTGATATGTCCAAATCTTCCACAGTGATGGCATCTCCATCTTTGATACTTCTTCTTCATTTTGTTCTTTTCAGAATGTTGAGACATCTGTTGGAACATTATGTTTGACTTTGTGTTCTTTTCCTGATGTTGAAGCATCTGTTGGGACATCTTGTTAGACTGTATGGATTTTGAAGTTGTTTTGCTAGAGCTAGCTTCATCTTTATTTACTCTGTTAAATCCCAGTCCACTTTTATCCCCTGAGTGCTTATTGTTGTTGAGAATCACATCCAGTGTATTTGAGCTGCTGTTCAACATTCTAACAAATTTGGACATATGTTCCAACTTGGAGTTGAGAAGACTTACTTCACTTTTTAAGGTGTCAATGATCTCCTGATCATTTGCTTTGTCATCTTCTAATGCCTCATTCTGCTTTTTTAGCTTTATAACCTCACTGCATATTTCAGAGCTTCTTTTGTATAGATCTTTGAATGCTTGCTCAAGTTCTTCATAAGTAAGCTCTCCATCACTGGAATCACTTTCAGATTCACATAGTCCAGCTAAAGCAGTGATATGCTTAGCTGATTCTTCTTCTGAATCACCTCCTGAGTCTTCATCAGACCAGGCCACAGAGAGTCCTTTCTTTTGCCTTTTTAAGTAGGTAGGACATTCATTCCTGAAGTGTCCATATCCTTCACATCCATGGCATTTGACTTTTTCTTGACTGGTCTTTTCAGCATAATTTGACTTTTTATTAGCATCATAAGGTCTCCTGTTCTCAGAAGAGTTTGTGTATTTTCCACTGGATTTGGATTTGCCATCCATTCCTCTGAGAATCTGTTTGAATTGTCTTCCAAGCATAGCTAGGTTTTCTGATAAGCTTTTACCATTTTCTGATTCATCATCTTCTTCTTCATCAGTATTTGTCACCAAGGCTAAGCTTTTGTTCTTCTTAACATTTGTTTCATTCATTCCCATCTCAAAAGTTTGAAGAGAACCAATGAGTTCTTCAACTTTCATAGAGCAAATGTCTTGAGCTTCTTCTATTGCTGTGACTTTCATATCAAATCTTTTTGGCAAAGATCTGAGAATCTTTCTTACAAGTTTTTCATCAGTCATTCTTTCTCCCAATGCTCCAGAAGTATTGGCTATATCCAAGATATTCATGTAGAATTCATGAATTGATTCATCTTCCTTCATTCTCATGTTTTCAAATTTGGTAGTGAGAAGTTGAAGCCTTGACATTTTTACCTTTGATGTTCCTTCATGAGTTGTTTTGAGAGTATCCCACACATCTTTGGCTAGCTCACAATGATGTACAAGTCTGAAGATGTTCCTATCAATGCCATTGAATAAAGCATTTAAGGCCTTTGAGTTGCCTAGTGCTGAATCTTCTTCTTCCTTACTCCATTCTTCTTCAGGTTTCAGCATTTTTGAACCATCTTTGGTATCTTGGACAGGATAATCCCATCCAATGTTGACTGCTCTCCATGCCCTGTTGTCAAGTGATTTTAAGAATGCAATCATTCTTGGCTTCCAGTAGTCATAATTAGATCCATCCAGAATAGGTGGTCTATTTACTGACCCTATATCTCTGTCCATGTTACAGAATTTGTATTCCCTAGATCTCACCCAGTATAAACAGGCAGGGTGCCTGCTCTGATGCCAATTGAAATTCTGTGATCAGGTATGAGATGTCCTAAGAGATGTCCCAACACTTGATAGGACACTTGACAAATTTAACCAAAACTTAAATAACAATAAAAGTAAACAACACAGAAGTTTGTTAACCCAGTTCAGTGTATAACCACACCTACATCTGGAGGCTACCAAGCCAGGAGGAAATCCACTATAAGTAATATTAATTCTAGACTTAAACCACCATGTTTAATCTATCACTTAATAACTACCCAATGCAATTTCTACCTAAGACACACCTTAGATAAGAGTACCCTACTCACTCCCCCTCAATCACACAATGATCAAGTTTACAAGTTTAATGAAATTGAAGACATTCTTCAAACAATACAGCTTGATCTTACTTCACAGTTTCAATCAAGTCACAAATGCACTTTTGCTTAAAAGCTCATAAAGTGGTACAATTAAAAACACCTGCTATTAAAAACACTAGACACCCTATTTGATCTTCTGAAATTCGTACTCAATACTATGAGTTTCTGTTGCTTAAATAGGTATCTGTAATTTGGGCTTTCTGTAGGATGATCCATCCCTAATGCACATGCAGCTTCCACCTTGAATTTAGGGTTTGTTACTTCCTAGATTCTAGGTGATTTAGGTCTTCTGTTTTAATCTGAATCTTCAATATAAAACACCCTACAGATGCGCCTTGTTCTGTTTTTATCCATCATTAATTAATTCCAGATAACTCTCCTTAAATATCTCTGATTAGTTAGTCAATAATTAATTCTGGAAGCAGGTTTGAGATGTCTCAACATCTGTTGGGACATCCTGAAAAACTGAACTTAGTCATTTACACAATGTCCCAACATCTGGTAAGACATCCTGAAATAAGTTCATATACTCTGTTTGATAATGTCCCAACATTTGATAGGACATTCTGAACTGAATTCAATAATTCTTGTTGGTCAAAAATTCTGCCAATTCAAGACATCTACAATCTTGAAAGTGGAAGTTAGAAATTTCTTTGTTTCTAAGATCCCGTTTATTTCATTCCTAATGATTAACATATCATCAACGTATAACCATAAATATGTTACCATGTTTCCGCGCACCTTTATGTACAAACATTTGTCACAAGAATTTGGAATAAACCCATGTGAAAGTATGACAGAGTCAAACTTCTGATGCCATTGATTTGGTACCTGTTTCAGACCGTATAAGGATTTAACAAGTTTGCATACCTTTTGTTCGTTTCCAGGAAGCACGTAGCCTTCCGGTTGTTCCATATAGATTTCTTCATCGAGATCTCCATTTAGGAATGCTATTTTAACATCTATTTGGTGAACAATAAGGTTATTCAAAGAAGCTAATGCAAACAATATTCTAATTGTTGTAGTTCTTGCTACTGGAGCATATGTGTCAAAGTAATCAATACCTTCCTTTTGTCTAAATCCTTTTGCTACTAATCTAGCCTTATAGGTGTCTAATGTACCATTACTATGATACTTCTTTCTAAACACCCACTTGCATCCGATGGGTCTTGATCCTTTAGGAAGGTCGACAAGTTCCCAAGTGTGATTTGACATAATTGAATCCATTTCATCTTGGATATCATCCTTCCAAAAGGAAGCATCCTTTGAAGCTACCATTTCTTTATAGGTTTTAGGATCATCCTCTAATTGAAGAATAATATGAATTTTATGAACATTATTCTTGCAATTTCCTTCAACTAGATAAAAGGAAATAAGTTGAGAATCAATTTCATTAGGTCCTAGAGCCTTAGTTTTTCGTTCTCTTTTGCTTTTTCTAGGCTCGAGTTGTGTTTCAACCATCCATGGGGATTCTTCGTTATGAGATTATTTATTTGTGGGATTCTTAGGTTCTTTATCCTTTGTGATCAGATTTTCAAAGAATTCTACATCTCTGGATTCAACAATTACATTAGACTCTAGATTTAAAAGTCTATATGCCTTACTATTTGAAGCATATCCTATGAAAGCACACCTGATCCCTCGTGGACCTAGTTTAGATCTTTTGGGGTCCATATTTTTGTAATATGCTACAAAACCCCATACTTTGAAATAACCAATATTTGGTGAGCTTCCTTTCCATATTTCGTATGGAGAAATTCCTATTGTTTTCAAAGGAATCATGTTCATTATGTGACATGCTGATAACAATGTTTCACCCCACAAATTAAATGGCAATTGAGAATGCATAAGCATATAATTTATCATTTCCTGATAAGTTCGATTTTTTCTTTCGGCCAATCCATTTTGTTGTGGTGTACGAGGCGCTGAACATTCATGTATAATGCCATATTCTTCACAATATGCATTAAATTCAGTAGAAAAGTACTCACTGTCTCTATCGCTTCTAAGTACTTTTATTCTTTTATTTAATTGATTTTCCACTTCCGCTTTATAGATCTTAAAAGCATTAAATGCATCGTCTTTGTGCTTTAAAAGGTATACATGTGTGAATTTAGAGCAATCATCGATAAATATTATGAAATAACGATTTCCTCCACGGGTCAGCATGCCATTAAATTCATATAAGTCTGAATGCACAAGATCAAGCACGTTTGATTTCCTTTCAACACTTTTGAAAGGTTTCTTGATCATTTTAGATTTAACACACATATTTCACATTTTTCGAAATCATGAATGTTACATGAGATCATTCCAGATTTAATAAGTCTATTCATAGTACTAATACCAATGTGTGTTAATCTAGAATGCCATAAAGAAGTAGACTCAATCATATAAGCGGAATTTGGAACTTCATTAATTATATTATCATTTGTACAGAGTTTGATCATTCCTTCTGAGGAATATCTTTTGCCTACAAATATACCATTACGGGTCAATATTAATTTGCCCGATTCATACACAGATTTGATTCCCAGTTTTCCCAACAGGTCCCCACTAACTAGGTTCCTATTAATTTCTGGGACATGAAGTACATTAACTAGAGTAACCTTCTTTCCAGATGTAAAGTTGAGTTCGATGGATCCTTTTCCTATGACCTTGGATCAGACTTCTTTTCCCATCTGAACTTCCTGTCCGTCACTAACTTCAGAGTATGTTTTGAACGCTGCTTTGTCATATGCTACATGTACGGTTGCATATGTATCGTACCACCAGCCTTGTACCTTGCCTTTGATTGCCATGATTTCACTTACAGTAGCGATTATGTCTTCATCGATATTAATAACATTTACTTCCTTTTTTATTGTTTCTGCAATCTCTAGCATAGTGGCATGGTTTTTTGCATGTATAACATCCGTTGGTTGCAGCCTTTGATCCGCCAGATTGTTTGAACCTTTTATGTTCCTTCTTTGGACCATGATGGGTTTTCATTCCATCATGCTTTCTTTTTCCATTTGCTGTAATAGCATTGGCTTTAGAAAATCCAGCGGACTCAGATTTTTCTCTATCCTTCGTCTCCTCCTCGATTCGAAGGTGTTTCTGAAGTTTCTCCAACGAGAGATCCTCAGAGCTATGCAACAACTTCTTTCTATATCCTTTCCACGAAGGTGGAAATTTAGAAATAATTGCACCGACTTGAAAAGCTTCAGGAATATCAATCTTTACGGCCTTGATTTTGTTCACGAGAACTTGCAACTCATGTACTTGTGCAAGAATAGGCTTAGAATCCAACATTTTAAAATCAAAGTATTTAGATATTAAGAACTTTTTCGTACCTTCTTCTTCAGCCTTGAATTTGAATTCCAATGCTTTCCAGATCTCCCTTGCAGATGTAGTATCGGTGTATAAATCATAGAGACGATCGAATAGTGTGTTCAAAATATGTCCACGACAGAGTAACTTATCTTCTTTTCGTTTCTTGCGTTCCTTCTTGAGTTCATCGGTATCGTCTTCAGTTGGTTCTGGAATTGGCTCCAAGTTAGGATCCAATACGTATTGAATTTTTAGAGCAATCAAGAGGAATGTCATCTTTTCTTGCAAGTGGGTGTAGTTTATTCCATCGAAACGATCTAACTTGACAAGGTCCTGGTTCATCACCTTGATGCTTGAAATTGAAGCGTCGGTGGCCATGATTTGAGCTACTATAAGACTGTTATTTAATGCGTCAAGGTTGAATGGATCCAGGATGGAATCGTGTACGAAGCACTTTCCTTATAGTATTTCAAGCACTCTCGATTTGTCTTAGAGTTTCGATGCAGGAATACCCAGGATAATTTCATCCTTTTCGAATTTGCACAAGACAGATGAAAATTCGAATGCAACGAAGAGTGTTGGAATTGTTTCAATTATCTGTAATGATTTCTGAATTTATATAGGCCACTTGGTATAGTTTCGTAAGGTAGCGACCCTTCGTGAAACATTTTATTCACCATAAGTTGTCATGTTTGGCCAACAACATTCTTCCAAGAGTTGCATGCTTTCATGTTGCAACATTTCATGAAGAGTTGCAATTTTCGAATTCAAAATCAAAACAAAATAATTATGTAACGACCAAGATTACTCACTTGTCCACTTATTGTCATTTTTTGAACATCTCAAAAGTAATTAACCTTATTAATTACAACAGTACCAGGGGGCTATGTGGGCCATAGTCCACCCCAAACAAATAATTTATTTTATACTAGAAATTTATTATAACACGCTAAAAATTATATTATTATATAAAAATAAACTTTTTGTTTTCCTTTCTTCTTGCATGCATTAACGTACGGTTGTAACACAACTTCTTTTCTACGTTAGCGACAATCGACAGGGAGTCGTTCTTCGATTCTCCTTCTCCGTCGTGATATTTCTGAGTTGTTTCTAGAAAGATAAACTTTTTATCTATTCATCACATTATTGATTGTTAATTTTGAATTGATGAGTCTATTAAAAAAAATTGAATGAATGATTTTGTTATTAGAAATTTTGTGAATCGTAAAGCAATTTTAAGGTGAAATTGACTCTGAAAATAGAACTGTCAATTATGGGGTTAGGATCTAAAAAATTAGGCCCCTAAAATATATGTGATCCACAAATTTAAAAAATAAATGAGTCATAAAATATATAGGGTTTTTAGAATGAAGATCCCTAAAATTCAAGAAGAGCATAAAGGGTCCAACATTTTTAAAAATTGACTTTTTCAAAGAAATAAATTTTGATTTTTTTTTTATTTTTGAAAAAAATTGAATTTTTTATTTTTTTAACAAATCAAATTTTTTAATTAAAAAAAATTATTTCCGAAGAAAATCGGTTTTTATTTTGAATAATTCGATTGTTTTTATTTACAAAAAAATCGATTTTTTTTTCTTTAGAAAAAGTCGATTTTCAAAAAGTAAAATTTTTATTTAAAAAAGGTCGATTTTTTTTTTTGCTTTTGGAAAAAATCCACTATTATTTTTAATTTAAATAAAAAAATCAATCTTTCTGTCAAAATATCGATTTTTTTTCGAAAAAGTCAAGTTTTTTTGTTGAGAAAAATCAATTTTTTTTTTATTTTAGAGAAAAATCAATTCTTTTAATTTTCGAAAAAAAAGTCGATTTTATTATTTTCGAAAAAAAAAACACGGACGACCACCGAAGGTGGTGTCAACACCATCCTCATCATCCAGCCATCACGCAGACAATTTGCAAGGAGAAACATCGTCGACAAAGCAGAAGACAACCACGAAAGAAAACGAATCAGAAGAACAGTTAGAGGAACGAAACAAGGAACGAGTAAGTAATGTCACTGAAACCCTAGAAATACCAAAGGGATTGAATGAACCCAAAAAACTTTGGGTTGATGTTATTAGTGGAAATAAGAATCCTGGTAATGGACTGGCATTAGAATTCATTGCGCCTACAATCGTTAACGGTGTTGCGGAAGTTACCATAGAAGACGATGATATAGTTGAGAAGGTGAAATTTTGGGATACATCACTGATAATGTATGTCATCGAAGGCGATTTAAGTATGAACAATGTCAAACAATTCATGATGCAAACATGGAATTTTTTCAAATTACCTGATATGTATTACAACGATGAAGGATATTTTATACTAAGATTTCATTCGCAAAAGGAAAGGAATGATGTACTACTAAGAAGACCATATATAATACGCAATATGTCGATGTTGCTAAGGGAATGGAAACCTCATTTCAACCTAAAGAATTATATGTTGCGCAACATTCCTATTTGGATCCAATTCCCTCAACTGCCATTACATATATGTGGGACCAAATCATTGGGAAAAATAGCTAGTACACTAGGAATGCCACTAATGACTGATGAATGTACCACAAACCAATATATAATCTCGTATGCTTGAGTCCTAGTTGAGATAGATATAACACAAGAGTCGTTACAAGAGATAACAATCACAGATGAAAAAGGAGAGAAAATGAAACAACCAGTAGAATATGAATGGCGACCACCGTATTGCATAAAATGTCACCGTGTAGGTCATAAATGCGAAGAGAAACAACAAAGGAATCAAATCAATAAGTGGATCCAAAAAGAAAAGAAACCTCAGGAAGAGCAAATAAAAAGCATACAACTAGATGAAAATCTGAAGACATCGGTTCAACAACCAGTCATACCGACACAAAGCAATGACAAACCAATCCTACAATTGGTAGGAACTCAACATATAAATGGGGAAGATGAGGGGAATTGGACAGAAGTTAGGAAACGAGATAAAGAGAAGAACAAAGACAGAAGTCCTGGTAATCAACTGAAACTCACACCTGGAAAAAACAGATTTGCAACACTTGGGGATGGCACTGCCTCGGTGTTCTTAGATGATGTTCCATGATCATCTCGTGGAACGTAAGGGGGTTGAACAAAGCGGGTAAGTACATGGAGGTTAGCTCCCGATTCTTGAAACTTACACCTTCAATCATGGTATTCATCGAGACGATAGTTAAATAAAGCAAGGCTAATATCATTAGAAAGAAAATGAAGCTGCAAGGAAAATTCATAGATAATTACTCAAAACATGTAAATGGTAGACTATGGATTCATTGGGATGATAATAGAAGGCAAATTGATTGTATAGTGAAGACAGATCAAATGATCCACTACAAAGTACATGATGCAAATGGAAGTTTCATATTTTGGATGACAGCAATATATGCACATAATCAACTGCATAATCGTAGATTGTTGTGGCAAGATATTGAACAGATTTCTGCAAACCAGATTGGTCCTTGGATCCTGATTGGGGATTTCAATAATGTCATGAAAATTGAAGATAGAATTGGAGGGAATGAGGTGACGGAAAACGAATACATCGATCTGATTACAATGACAAGTAATACGGGACTCTATGAAATGGATAATGAGGGAGATTACTTCACTTGGTCAAACAAACAAGGGGATAATGAAATTTATTCCAGGATTGATCGAGTTCTATGCAACTTGGACTGGAAACATAAGAATGAGAACACTACACTAACACATTGTCGCTCCCGGGATTTTCATCCTAGTACAAACGCGAAAGTGGCGCGGAAAAGTTAGAGTCGCCAGCCAAACATTTTTATCCCGAAGGAATGGGAAAGGTAATGTTGCACAAACCTAAGGAAGAAGGAAAAGGACGAGGCCTTGCGAACCAAAGATCTGGGTCCGGAAGTCGGTTACGAATTGAGAAGGTATTAGCACCCCAATCTGTCCGCCGTACCCGACGGGATCCACGCTTGTTAATCTGTTTCAAAGGGTGAGAAATAATATGTTGTTTGAATGAAAGAATGACTATCTGGAATGGGAAATGAAATAAGAAATGGAATTGGAAAGAAAGATGGAAAGAAAGGGCAACTTTGATCCTCATTTATCCCGATGAGGTACGTAGGCAGTGGGGTAGGGCCCATTCGAGCACATTCTTTATTTTCCCTATATTTTTCCCCCTTTGTTCCATTTTCTTTTCCAAATCCTTTTCTCATTCCCATTCCATTCCAGATAGCCATTCTTTCATTCAAACAGCATATTATTTCTCACCCTTTGAAACAAATTTATAAGCGTGGATCCCGTCGGGTACGGCTGAAGGATTGGGGTGCTAATACCTTCCTAATTCGTAACCGACTTCCGGACCCAGATCTTTGGTTCGCAAGGCCTCGTCCTTTTCCTTTTTCCTTAGGTTTGTGCAACATTACCTTTCCCATTCCTTCGGGATAAAAATGTCTGGCTGGCGACTCTAACTTTTTCGCGCCACTTTCGCGTTTGTACTAGGATAAAAATCCCGGGAGAGACACATATATGCAACCTAGCGTATCTGACCATACTATGCTATTACTAAATGATCATAAGCAGAATCATCGGGTTAGAAATGGTTTTAAATTCATAAAATGTACGGTTGATTTGGAAGAATTTCCAAAAACGGTTCGGGACAATTGGAGCATGCCAGTTGAAGGGAGGCCGATGTATGTGGTTTGGAAGAAACTTCAAAGATTACAACCCTACACGAGGAACCTAAGCAAACCTCTGTCTGATATAAATAGAAAAATTGTAGAATTCCGAAAAAAACTGTGCACTGCTCAGAATGAGTTACTTGATGACATAATGAATAGAGCCGAAATTGATAAGGTGAAAGAATGTTCTGAAAAACTAGTTGATTGGCATGAAATGGAAGAGAGTATGTTGAAACAAAGAGCAAAAATAGATTGGTTAAAGTTGAGTGATGGAGACAATAAATATTTCCATGCATCGATCAAGAATAAACAACAAATGAATTGTATTAAGAAAATTCAGAAAGCTGATGGAACTTATGCCACTGACCAAGGAGAGATAGAAACTGAGGTTATGGATTTTTATAAGAAGCTAGTGGGTAGCACCCCAACTGAACTAGTAGGCATTGATGTTGGTGCAATGAGAGAAGGCAGTCAATTGAATTCAACACAGAGGGACATGCTTATTGAACGTGTCACAGAAAAAGAGATTATTGTTGCTATAAAAGATATTGGCAATGATAAATCTCCAAGATTAGATGGATTTGGAGCGTGTTTCTTCAAAAAAAGCCTGGCAGATTATAAGAGCAGATGTTAGAGAATCTATTCAGGATTTCTTTGTAAACAATCGGATATATAAGGCTGCAAATTGTTCCATTGTAACACTTATTCCGAAAAACAAGGAGGCAAAGAGATTAAAGAATACAAACCAATTGCGTGTTGTAGCACCCTTTACAAAATCATTTCTAAAGTCCTAGTTAACCGTTTGAACAAGGTATTACCCACGATAATCGGCAATAATCAAGTTGCATTTGTAAAAGGGCAAAAAATACATAACCATATACTTCTCACATATGAATTGATCAAAGGCTATGAAAGGAAGAATATATCACCAATATGTTTTTTTTGCAGATGGACATTCAAAAAGCATGCGACACGGTAGATTGGAACGCTTTAAAACAAATCTTAAATGAGGTGGGATGTCCTTAAAGATTCACTGATTGGATTATGATTGCAATTACCACTGTTTCGTATAGGTTCAATGTTAACGGGCAACATACGAATATCATGGAAGCGAGGAGGGGCCTTCGGCAAGACGACCTTATTTCACCTATGTTATTTTTCATTGTTATGGAGTGTCTGAACAAGTACTTATACAAAATGCAGAAGAATAGTGATTTAGATTATAATCCTAAATGTGAAAAATTGAAAATCACTAACTTATGTTTTGCGGACGACCTCTTATTGTTCTGTCGAGGTGATAAAAAGTCAGTTGATATAACGATGAAGGCATACAATAGTTTTTCAAGAGCAACAGGTTTGGTGGTGAATCCAAATAAATGTCTAATGTTTTGTGTTGGTGTTGACAAAGATATTAAACAAGAAATTATTATGACCTCAGGTTTCCAAGAAGGTAAGCTGACATTTAAATATCTCGGTGTACCGGTGACAGGCATAAAACTTGCTATACATCACTACTCACCTTTGATAGACAAGATAATATATATGATAAAGCATTGGACAACATGATTGTTAACGTATGCGGGACGACTGCAACTCGTCAATAGTGTTCTATTTGCTTTAACCAATTACTAGCTGAATTGCTTTTCATTTCCCAAAGGATTTATACAGAAAATTGAATCTATTTGCTGTATTTTCCTTTGGACAAACGGGTTTGAGGGTAGTCGTAAAGTACTTATAGCATGGAAACAGGTTTGCAGGCCCATTCGATACGGAGGTCTAAATGTCATTGATATTGATATTTGGAATAAAATAAATTTGATGAGATTATTATGGAACTTGAGCTGCAAGGAAGATTCACTATGGGTGAAATGGATTCAAGCCTACTACGTAAAAAACCACAACATCATAGAGATGCAGAGTAAAACAAATGATTCGTGGATTATGAAGGTAATGCTTAACCAAAGAGAAGAATTTAGAAAACTGGAAAATCTAGAAGGAAAATTCATTATGAGCAAACTCTACAAAAGTCTACAAGACCATGGCCAAAAGTAAGAATTGAGGAACCTTTTCTATGGAAACAAGGCAAGACCGCGTGCAAAATTTATCTTTTGGATGGTTTGTCATGAAAGATTGGCTACTAAGGATAGATTATTTAAGTATGGAATGATCGAAGAGACTAAATGTTGTTTTTGTACGGCAGAAGAGTCAATGAAACATATTTTCTTTGAATGCGACACTATGAGGGGGATATGGATGGAGGTTCTGAATTGGATGAAAATTTCGCATACTCCTGGAGAATGGCATAAGGAAACCAAATGACTTATTCGACAAACTAAAGGAAAAGGGACATGGGATGCTATCATCAAAATGGCGGCAGCGAAAACAATTTATGAGCTTTGGCAGGTTAGGAACAAGAAAAGTTTTGGAGAAACGGTTGATACCACTACAATCAGAAAGAAGATTATAGATACATTGGTGTATAGAGGGTGGGATATAAAAAACTTATTTTTTGTTTAGTTCCTCTTTAGTATTCTGGTTATCAGTTGGTAGCTGGATCCGATTAAGGATCACTTGTACTTATTGAGTTTTTTTTTTATTTAATAAAGTTTTATTTTAAAAAAAGACGATTTTTTTTTATTTTTCGGAAAATCGAGTTTTTTTTAAATCGAATATTTTTTGAAAAATCGAGTTTTTTTCTAAGAATCGGATTTTTTAAAAAAATCGAGTTTTTTTTTCGAAAAACCGAGTTTTTTTTTCAAAATTGATTTTTTTCGAAAAATCAAATATTTTTTCGTAAAATCGAGTTTTTTTTTTTTGGAAAATCAAGTTTTTTTTTGGAAAAAGTCGATTTTTTATTTTCGAAAAGATCGATTTTTTTTTATTTTCGTAAGAAAATAAATTTTTTGGTTTATTAGATTTTGAGCCCCTTACTTAGGCCTCATAAAAAACCAAAAATATGAGGGGGCTTAAAAATTAGGGGCAAAAAAATATTCATTTAGTAGGAGGCCTAAAAAAAAGGGGTCATGTAGGGGCTTAAATCTTAGGGCTAGGTTCTTATCATATATAACTTTTTTGACCCTTCTGTCTGAAAATATTTGTCGCTCCCAAAGATTTGCATCCAGGTACAAGCGCGAACGGTCGGCGAAGGGAACAGTGAGAACACACAGCCGTGAACTCGCTGGAGATGAAAAGAGTCGCCAGCTAGGCATTTTTATCCCGGAGGAAAGGCAATGCTGCATAAGCCTAGAAAGATACGGATAAGACGGTTGCGAACCAGAGAGACTGAGAAAGGGGGTTGGTTACAACCTGGGAAGGTATTAGCACCCAGATTGTCCGCCGTACTCGACGGGATCCACGCTTAAAAGATTTGTGCTTTAAAGGGGTAGTGTCAGTGCAATTTGTGTATAAAATAGCTGGAAAAGAATGTACAGGTGTCAGTGTAAGAGAAGTGTGAAGTGCATAAATGTACAGTGTCAGTGTAGGGACAAGAGTGAAGTGCTCATGATAATGAGGCTAAGAACAATGCTGGAAGGAGGGGGAATATACAGAGACCTTTGTTCGATAACTGTTAAGTTATGCCTACGTATCCTCTCGTGCAATGAGGAAGTCAGAACACCGTAGTTCGACCCAAAGAGACTGAAAGATGAATTGACTTGTGAACTGCTTGCTTGCCTATGCTCAAGTGTATGACCTGTCTGGCTCAGGTGCTTACTGTCTTGCATTAGACGGAAGAAGCAAGTTCTCGGTTGTGAGTGAAGGTGATGAGAAAAGAATCCCGGAGGAGACGATTATTGTTTGTTTTTGAGTTTTCAGTCTTTTATTGCTTTTTGGAGTTTGTCATAAGATGATGAGCTTAAGTCTAAACCAATGGGTTAGTAAACTCATCACATCCTCCCTCTGATTAGGGGTAATGAGAATACCTTAAGTGTGAAGTCAGATTCTCACACTTAATCACCTTTGGTGTAGAATTAAGGTCATTAACCTACTTGTGATTATTTAGATGTTTTTTGGTGTTTTTGTTTAGTGTTGAGTAATGAGGTTAAGCCATAATCAAAGATTAAACAGACTCATTACACCATCCTAAAAGAAGGATGATAGATGAGAATGTTTAAGTTGAGGAAAGCTCCTCAACTTAATCCATGATTAGGGATTAAACCCATGACAAAACAAGCCTTTGATTAAATGGATTTTAGATTAATGGTATGATGATGAAGTGAGTTTTATTGTTTGTAAGACAACTTGAGGGGGACCTGTCCATTAACACTAGGGTTAGTCCTTCTTAACCAATTAAGGAAGAATTAGAACCCTAATGCAAGGCCCAAGTTACAAGTGTGATGTCTTGATAGTTATTAGATGGATTGATTAAAGGAGTTAAACAACTTAAGGGTTTAACACTTAGGATTAAAGTTATACACTCCATCCTAAGAGAAGGATACAGGCATAAACTTAATCACAAAGCCTTAAAGCCTTTAGGGTTTAGTCCCTGATTATGAGATGAGAAGAGGAGACTCAAGAGAGACACAAAGGTAAAACTAAGAGGGGAGACTAATCAAAACCCTAATCGTTGTCATGCTTGGTTGCTCCTAATGTTTGTGAGGTTTACAAGAACAATCTTCAATGGAACCACCAGGAAGCAGATGAAAGGATCAAGAGAAGCAAAGTGACTTGCTTCATTCAAGAAGTCAAGTCACTTGAAGAAAGAAAGTGGGAAGAAGAAGAATGAGCAAGCTCAATCTCAAACACATATGAGAATGCAGCAATGGATGCAAGAGAGATGAAAAGAAAAGTTATGAGAAGTGAAGGCAAATTCACTTCTCAAGTTTACTTACCACCTGAAATGTTAGAAAGAAATGCAAAACAATGCAAGATGAGATGAATGGCATGATGCTAGACCAAACCAGAAGCATGCACATGATGTTAATGATGTTATGAGGTGCTGCAAACATGAGGCAAGACATGGGGATGTTCATACAAGATTATGGATGCAAATGATGCAAGCTAAAGAGCATGAACAAGCATGAAAAGTTATGAAACATACATGGCATATAACATGGCAAATGTGTAATGCAATGATCAAACATGCTTTCTATATGTCTTAAGATGTCAAATGGATCACAAGAATGCACAGAATGCAAAGACAAGTCATATTATGCAAGAGAATGTAAGAATGATGCAAAAGAATGCCCAAATTAGGGTTCATGAATCAAACATCAAGCAAAAACCCAAAACAGAAACAAAACCCTAAGATAAAAATGGAAAATGGCACTCAAAGAAACCCTAATCCTATGCTAAACCAAGGTTCAAAGGGGAGGTTCCAACTCCTAACCAAACTCAAGATATGAATTTTCTAAGTTATTAGGGTTTTTTAGTGTTCTTAACAAAAGAAATGCCAAACAATTAGAAAATGAGGAAACAAATCATGGCCATTTTATCTTTGAAAATACATGCTAAACATAACACAATGCAAGAAGAATCAATGTCTCAACCTTCTCCAATAGGCAGAAATGATTTTTTGAACTTATGATCAAAATAATGCATAAAAATTGATTTAATTCAATGAAAAATTCTTAAAATGCATCAAGATCAAAAAAGAAATTTGGTTTGAAGGTTGGACAATGTTTCTAAATGTCTTAGAACATTTCATGAATTTTTTGGTGATTTTTAAATACCTAAAAGTATTTTTAATAAATTAATTTCCATTAATCAATTAAAAATAATCTTTTAAATATTTAAAAATACTTTTTTAATGATAAAAATAAAAATAAAAATATTTTTGGGTTTTAAAAATTAGTGAAATATTTGACAAAAAATTTCATAATTTTTAAATGGTTTTTGCTATTTTAAATAAAATGTAAAAGATAAATCAATTTAAATGAAATAAAATATAAAATAAAATGAAAGTATGCAAAAGGGAGGGCCAGGATTTGATCTGGGCTTGGACTGGTTGACTGCGCGCCAGATCCAAGGGCCCAGATTCAAATCTGGCTAATTTGTTTTATGAATTAATTAAACAGGATTTGAATTAATTAAAAAGGGATTAGGGTTTTAATGACACATCCTGGCCACACATTTGCGCGCAAGTCAACCAAAGTCAGCTGATCTAACGCACAGGATTCAAACCTCATTTAATGACATAATTAGGGTTAAATGACTTTCAGGCCGCCGGAGAAGACTTCCGGTCGTCTTCTCCGGCCAGCCAAAACCCTAGATTCTTCTATAGGTCACCAAATCACAAATTTCTTCCATCAAACTGACTCTCTCATCAATCTAAACCTAAACCCTAAGCCTAAATTCGTTTATTTTCATCCATGAGCATGAATCGAAACAAAATGCAAAACACGGGCAAATGTTCAGAAGCTTCATACATGCTGGTTTCTACACTATTTTCAAAAGCAAGCATACATTCATGATCAGGGGAACACAAGGCATCATAAAAGAACTAAAAAACTAGTTTCTGGGAAAAAAGTTCATGTAGCTCACCTGAGATGAAGCTCCTCTGTTTGTGAGCTTTCAGGGCTTCTTTCTTGTGCAAGCTTGCTTCCTTGGACCCCCTGAATGCAAAACGAGGCTCAAAATGCTTGGAGAGTGGCTGGCTTGAAAGATCCAACTCTGGTGTAGCAGAAATGGGGATCTGTGTACAGGCAGTTTCAGATCAAAGTGAAGGGTGGTTTTGACTCCTTGTGGTATGCTTGACTTGTTGGTGAAGAAAAATGAAGTGTTTGATGGCTGGATAGTGAGATTCGAAGAGAACTGGTTTGGAAAGTGAAGAATGGTGAAGCTCAGGTCAGGCTTGTTTCAGGCTTGAGCTTTGGTGGTTTGAGGTCTATGAAGTGTGTTGAGTTGGATGGTGAAGTTTGCTTGAGTGTTTGATGGCTGTGTAAGCAGATTCGATAGAAAATGCAATGTGATGTGTTTTTGTGAATGTTGTGTTCTGGCCAGCTTCAATGCTCAATGCTTAGCTATATTGTCTCCAACTTGTGTGGATAGACTGTGAGGCAGGTTAGTAGGGTGGCTGTGTACTGTGCCAAGAGTATGGGAGTCTTTTGCAAAAAGGTCAATTTTGTGTCATTGAGAGTATGGGTCATGGCAGCAGCAGGTTCAAGTCTTGTCTTGCTCCAGCTAGGGTTGAGGAGAGCCCTTGGATTGCTTGTGGCTGACTGCAACATGTGGATGACAAGCTATGCTAGTTTTTGCAACTTGACAACTTTGTACTTTCTCATGATTTTGTGCCATACACATGAAACAATGCTTGCTGAATTTTGTGGCATGGCACTTCTTTTAGTCATGGCAATGTTGAGAAATCAGCTAGTGATCACATAATTCCTTGGAAAATGACTATGCCAAAAATCCAACTTTGCACTTGTAATGGAAAATGTCTTATGGATTTCTTGAAAATCAAGGCAAACAATGAAGAATCCCTTGGGCCAATTCTGTTTTTTAGGGCATATGTGATCATGTGATGAAGTTTTGAAGTCACTTTGAAGTCACTAGAATGCTTGATACATGAATTTGCAAGTTTTCCATTTAGTGCATAACTTGAAATTTAGTGATTTTTGCCAACTTTAACAAACCATAACTTTTGATCCAAAATGAATTAGATCATGTTTCTTGTACTTTTTGAAAAGGGAAAGATGAGATCTACAACTTTCATGACCAAAGTTTTTCCATTTGAAGCATTTTTGGATCCAAGATCATGGCTTGAAAAATGACCTAAAATGATGCATTCTTGAAAAGTCAACTATGCCCAAAAAGTCAACATTTGCAAAAACCCTAAATTCTTGATTTCTATGAACTTCAACCTTCTTCCATGATCAAATAAAGATCATGTACACTCAAAATGATGAAGATCACCCATTGGTTGGGTCATTGGGGGCCTCAGATGCCCTGATTTTACACTGGCTTGTCTGAAAAGTCAACCCTTGATCAGATGACTTCCCCATGGAATTTCTTCATGAAAATTGATATGCATACTCCCTATACCATATAGAGATCAATGGAAACAAGAATGACCAAAAAATTTGGAGTTATGGCCTCTGAAACCAAAACCCTAATTTTCAGTCAACTGTGCAGTTCAAACTAGCCCTGCATCCACTCAAACCCTAGTTCTTGTGATTCCTCTGCAATTTTGACTTTGAGGAGATGAAATATGATATAAGAACACCCATGGACCCCTTTGAGTTGATTGGTGGCCTTTGGAGTGGCTCAAGATGCCCTGAGGTTGCTCAGATCACAAACCCTAGGTGCAGATGCCTTAGAAACTATCCAGTGAATCAAAAATGAGATGTGGGATGATATGATTGTGTTTATGCATATGAGATGACCATAAGCCATGGTGTGAATGGGTGAGGGCAAATTTGGGGTGCTTACAGCTGCCCCTATTCAAACATGAGTTAGCTGTGCAGGTTGTAAGTGACGGCTTAACAGGCAAACAAGATAACTTGTGGTTGAATACCAAAGACAGTCCAAAATTTGCACTCACAGAATGAAGAAGAAAAGGGATATAGATTGTAAAAGGAAAGTATATTGTAAAGTGCGGGCGACGGAGGACGACCGTCGAGCAGAGGACGACTGCTGGGTAAAGAGCAATGACGGGGACGGTCGACATGCTGGGGAAAGTGCAGGAAAATAAAGCGATGACGGGGACGGCCGACATGCTGGGGATAAAGGGTAAAGCAAAGACGGGGACGGCCGACTAGCTGGAAAAAGTGTGCAAAGCGATGACGGGGACGGCCGACATGCTGGG
This sequence comes from Lathyrus aphaca, assembly GCA_963966055.1. Taxonomy (NCBI): domain Eukaryota; kingdom Viridiplantae; phylum Streptophyta; class Magnoliopsida; order Fabales; family Fabaceae; genus Lathyrus; species Lathyrus aphaca. Next base: position 146,077,807 of record OZ014525.1, read on the forward strand.
GAAAATAAGATATCATGATGGGGACGGCCATCAACATAAAGCTGTAAAATTTTCTGGGGATCGAATGAAACATGACGGGGACGGCCATCAAGTTCATAAAGGTAACCAACGATGGGGACGGCCATCGGGCTAAAAAGAGAAAAGGGACCACGACGGGGACGGCCATCGGGTTAAAGAATAAATGAAATAAACAGTTGATGGGGTACGACCATCAAAGGTGAAGGTCGATCACCTAGCAGGGGACGGCTGCTCTGTTGGGGATAAAAGAAATATGATGGGGACGGCCATCAAAGGTGGAGGACGACCACCTGGCAGGGTACGGCTGCCGAAGATATCAACGATGGGGACGGCCATCGGATAGAAAAGGTCAACGATGGGGACGGCCATCGGACGAGCACGATGGAGGACGACCATCAAGAAGTGGAGGACGACCACTCAGTAGGGGACGGCTGCTCTCGAGGTTTGTCATGACATAGGACGAATGTCAGATAACCAAAATCAACAATGGGGACGGCCATCGGATAAAGTTGATGAAAACGATCATCAAGAGGTGGAGGACGACCACCTAGCAGGGGACGGCTGCTAAAATCAACGATGGGGACGGCCATCGGATGAGCATGATGGAGGACAACCATCAAGAAGTGGAGGACGACCACTTAGCAGGGTACGGCTGCTCTCAAAGGTATCATAACACAGGACGAGTGTTAGATAAAAAGAAAATTTGTTGGTGATCTACTGGGGGTATAGTAAACACGGACGAGCGTTTACATCCAAGAAACAAAAGGTATAAGTGTTTGGTATTGTGTATAGATTAAAGATGCGGACGAGCATCCTTAAGACTATGATACGGACGAGTATCACGTAGAAACAAACTGACACATGTTCAGAGATGATGATACGGACGAGTATCAACTGGTTAACAAAGAACACGGACGAGTGTTGCATCTGAAAGGACTCTTCTGGGGAAAAGTAGATACGGACGAGTATCTATATCCAAGAAGACATAAGTGTTTGACACGGTGTACGGATTAAAGACGCGGACGAGCACCCTTAAGACTATGATACGGACGAGTATCACGTAGAAACAAACATTAGACGCAATGTTCTGAGATGATGGTACGGACGAGTACCAACTGGTTAACAAAGAACAAAGACTACCGTCGAATCTGTGGGGATAGTGATGACGTATACAAGATACGGACGAGTATCTGTATAAGTGTACCATGAGTAATGAGCATTGTATTGTATAGATGAGTGTTAACTGCTGGGGAGAGTGACACGGACGAGTGTCAAGAGGGAAAAGTATAATATTAACAAGTATATGAGTGATAAAGGTGTAAGCGACTGCTCTGGGGATATGACACGGACGGGTGTCGAGAAAGTGTATACACAAGTATACGTGAGTGCAAAGAGGATGTCTTTGGCTTTCTGCTGGTGATTTGACACGGACGGGTGTCATGAAGTATCCGTGATATGGGTGATTTGTTTGTAAAGAGTGTTCAGGCGACTTTACTGGGGAAAGATGACACGGACGGGTGCCAAAAGGAGTATATACTGGTGTTTGTGATTGTGAGGCAACTGCTTTTGCCGGGGACTCTGGTGGGGATTTTTCTGTATCGTGATGATGAACGGTTTATTATTCACAAGTGTTAATTCAGAACATGGTTTATGATTATGCTATGCGTTTGATTTTTGCCGTAATGCTCCGTATTAGACGGAATGCTACGCTCTGAGGGGATAGTATGATGCGAATGCTATGATTATGCAAAGGGGGCACTGATCCGGGATTCGGATCCCGTCGCTGTGAAGATCTCTGGTTGATCTGCTTGAGGTGAACATCCCAGCTGGGGATGAGATCATTGGTAGATCTAATGATGTATCTGCTTGGGGATATAGGTCACTGATTGACATATCCTTATAATATGGGACCCAGCTGGGGTTTGTAGAAGCTTTCCGTACTCTGTTGTGACTTCTCCGTGCGTTGCTCTTCTGAATAGAGGCTGGGGATTCTGTGGGGGAGATGATTCCCTGACTTCTGCATTCTGCTGAGGAAGAATGGTTGGCACTACAGCTGGGGAATGCTGTTGATAACTCAGCTGGGGAGAGTAATGAGGGGCAACTCGGCTGGGGAGAAAACATCCTGAGTGTTAAGCCTGTTTGTTGATTTGGCAACTTTGCTGGGGAGGTGGGCACTCTCCAGTGCCACGTGGAAGATAGACCGAGTTGATAATGATTTGCCAGCTTGCTAAGACGTAACTTGCATGCCCCAGGTTGCGTTCTGGATACCTGCAATCCTGCAACGGTAAGGAAACGTACAAAAGGTCCCGAGGTATCCCTTACTGGCTTCCGTCATAGGAGATAAGTACTTTCGAGAGTAAGTATATCCCCTGTAAGCATGTGTTTTATTTTTAGAGAAAGGCATCTGTACTTATGCAATTGTATTTTTAGAGATATCAGACAACTCTTTGCAAAACATAAATGTGAGAACGAAACATGACCGAAAATCTGATTTTATTAATTCATGTGCCCTGAATTGGCAAGGTACAGTCAAAGAAACATATCTCCTGAAATGAGGAGATTGTTACAAATTGAGAAATAAAGTGCTGGCGGTGTTGACGACGCTTTCAAGGAGCTTCCTCTTCTGCTATGACTCGTATGACAATGACGTTCTTCTCGTCTTGCTTTCTGGAGAGAGTCGATTCTGATTGAAGCTTGATCCTTTGGAAGCTTTCCAAGTTGTATATAATACAGACGGATTCAGAATGCAGTTGTTCGCTTATTCCCTTATTTTGCATGGATCGCCCTTTCGGGTTTTCAATCCATCGGGATACCCATTTTTGCCTGAGTCGTCCCATGCGGCTTTTCAACTCAGCGGGTGTACATTTTTTATTCATTTCCCTTACTTTTGCCCGAGTCTTTTATTCTGTTTTTGACTCGCCGGGATGCCCTATTTTTTGCCTGGACTTACATTCTGTTTTTATGTCCAGCGGGTCATTTTATGCGAAGTATTTTTTAACTGCATCTGAATTCACAGGGGATGGGAAATCTTCACCATCCATGGTGCTGAGCATCAGTGCTCCACCAGAGAAAACTTTCTTTACAACGAATGGTCCTTCATAATTTGGAGTCCATTTGCCCCTGTGGTCTGTATGAGGAGGGAGGATTCTTTTCAACACAAGATCCCCTACTTGGTACTCTCGGTGCCTGACTTTCTGATCGAAGGCTTTCTTCATTCTCTTCTGATATAGCTGTCCATGACAGATTGCAGCCAATCTTTTCTCTTCGATCAGACTCAGTTGTTCGTATCGGGCCCGAACCCAATCTGCTTCACTCAGTTTAACATCCATTAGTACCCGTAGAGAGGGTAATTCAACTTCAACAGGTAGGACTGCTTCCATACCATACACAAGCTGATACGGTGTTGCCCCAGTGGATGTTCTGATTGACGTGCGGTACCCATGCAAGGCGAACGGTAGTATTTCATGCCAGTCTTTGTATGTGACTACCATCTTTTGCACAATCTTCTTGATATTCTTATTTGCCGCCTCAACAGCACCATTCATCTTTGGCCTGTAAGGAGAAGAATTGTGATGTTGGATCTTGAAGTCCCGGCACAGCTCTGCCATCATTTTGTTGTTTAGGTTGGAACCATTATCAGTAATGATTCGCTCGGGCACTCTGTACCGACAGATGATATCTCTCTTCAGAAATCGGGCTACCACTTGTCTTGTAACATTTGCATATGAGGCTGCTTCAACCCACTTGGTGAAATAGTCAATGGCGACCAGGATGAATCTGTGGCCATTCGAAGCAGTTGGCTCAATCTTACCAATCATATCAATGCCCCACATGGCAAAGGGCCATGGTGAAGACATTATGTTCAAAGGATTGGGAGGCACATGCACCTTATCTGCATAGATCTGGCATTTGTGGCACTTTCTGGCATAAGCACAACAGTCTGCATCCATTGTGATCCAGTAATAGCCTGACCTCAACAATTTCTTAGCCATGGCATGCCCTCCTGCATGGGTGCCAAAGGATCCTTCGTGCACTTCGTGCATCAACAAATCTGTTTCTGCCTTGTCAACACATCTGAGGAGTACCATGTCAAAGTTCCTCTTGTATAAAGACCCGTCAGTGTTCAGAAAGAAACTACCAGCAAGCCTTCTCAAAGTCTTCTTATCATTGGAAGATGCCCCAGGTGGGTATGTTTGATCCTCCAAGAAGCACTTAATGTCATGGAACCAAGGCTTATCATCTTTTACAATATCCGCTGCAAACACATACGCTGGTCTCTCGAGTCTTGACACTGAAATCTGAGGTACAAAGTTAGCAGCTTGAACTTTGATCATGGATGAAATGGTAGCCAGAGCATCTGCAAACTGATTCTCGTCCCGAGGGATATACTCAAGCTTGACTGTTGTAAAGAAAGTCAGTAACCTTCTTGTATAATCCCTGTAAGGTATCAGCTGATCTTGGTGGGTGTACCATTTTCCGTTGGTTTGATTGACTACCAAAGCTGAATCTCCGAATACGGTCAATGTCTTGATCCTGAGGTCAATGGCTTCCTCAAGACCCATAATGCAAGCTTCGTATTCAGCTTCGTTGTTAGTGCAGTTGAAAGTGAGTTTTGCCGAGAAAGGCATGTGAACTCCTTTAGGTGTAATGAGTACTGCACCAACACCGCGACCGTTCATGTTAACAGCCCCATCAAACATCATAGTCCATTCTTCCTCCGGGTCAGGCCCTTCAGTGTGAATAGGCTCTTCATGATCTTTTGCTTTAATGAACATGATGTCTTCATCAGGGAAGTCAAATCTCATAGGCTGGTAGTCCTCAATAGGTTGCTCAGCCAGATATTCAGATAGTACACTGCCCTTGATGGCTTTCTGAGATGTGTACTGTATGTCGTATTCTGTGAGAATCATCTGCCATCTTGCAACCCGTCCGGTAAGAGCTGGCTTCTCGAAAATGTACTTAACTGGATCCATTTTTGAGATCAACAAAGTAGTGTGGGTCAACATATACTGTCTTAGTCGGCGAGCAGCCCACGCTAAAGCACAGCAAGTTTTCTCGAGCAGTGAATAACGTTGTTCACAGTCGGTAAACTTTTTGCTTAGGTAGTATATTGCATACTCTTTTCGACCAGACTCGTCATGTTGGCCCAGCACACACCCCATTGACTCTTCTAATACTGTCAGGTACATAATCAGAGGTCTTCCTTCAACTGGCGGCATGAGGATTGGAGGTTCTTGTAAATATTCCTTGATCTTGTCAAAAGCCTTCTGGCAATCTTCGTTCCACCTGACCGTTTGTTCCTTTCTTAACAATTTGAACAAAGGTTCACAGGTCGCTGTAAGGTGAGATATGAACCGCGAGATGTAGTTCAATCGACCTAAGAACCCTCGAACTTCTTTCTCTGTTTTCGGTGCAGGCATTTCTTGAATAGCCTTGACTTTATCAGGGTCAACCTCAATCCCTTTCTCGCTTACAATAAAGCCCAGCAGCTTACCGGATCGCACCCCGAATGTGCATTTGTTGGGGTTCAACTTCAGTTGGTACTTTCTCAGACGCTTGAACAGCTTGAGCAGATTCACCAGATGATCTTCTTCAGTAAGGGACTTGGCGATCATATCATCCACATAACATTCTATTTCCTTGTGGATCATATCGTGGAACAATGTCACCATAGCCCGCTGATAGGTTGCACCAGCATTCTTCAACCCGAATGGCATCACTTTGTAACAAAACGTGCCCCAAGGTGTAATGAATGTTGTCTTCTCCATGTCTTCAGGTGACATCTTGATCTGATTATACCCTGAAAATCCATCCATGAAGGAGAATACCGAGAACTGAGTCGTGCTATCCACCAATACATCAATGTGAGGTAATGGGAAGTCATCCTTCGGGCTGGCTCTGTTCAGATCCCGGTAATCAACACACATTCTTACTTTGCCATCTTTCTTAGGCACAGGTACTATATTAGCAACCCACGGCGGATAGCTAGTCACAGCAAGGAACCCGGCGTCCCATTGCTTTTGTACCTCCTCCTTGATTTTCATAGCCATGTCTGGACGAGTACGGCGCAGCTTCTGCTTGACTGGTGGGCACTCTTCTCTCAAAGGCAGCTTGTGCACAACAATGTCGGTATCCAACCCTGGCATGTCTTGGTACGACCAAGCAAACACATCAACATACTCTTGAAGCAGATCTATCAGTTGTCTCTTCACTGGGTCTTGCAGGCAGGCCCCGATTTTGACTTCTTTCACGTCTTCGTCTGTACCAAGATTAATCACTTCAACCTCCTCCTGGTGAGGGGTAATGACCTTTTCCTCTTGTCTCAACAACCTGGCTAGCTCTTCAGGAAGCTCATACTCTTCATCAACCCCTTCATCAGCTTGATTGATTGGATTATCAAAGTCATACGATGTCATAGCCGTGCTGTTGTCGGTGCAGTCTGGAGGGCACTCTCTGCAAGGGTTAAGTTTGTTCATTTTAGTGATTGATTTTAATCTTGCTTTAGAAAAAAGTGAAATGAAGTTATCATTTTGAAAACACCGCCATTTATTTTTGTACAAAAAGAAAAATGGAAAAACAGTGAGCAGAAAAGAAAAAGACTTGTTTGCAAAAAGATGTCTGATATTTCATTGATTTAATCTTGTTTGCACAAAAGTACAGATGGCCCTGATTACAAAATGAGTCTTGTCATCTTGGGCAAGATGCAAGACTTTGATGCATGCTATAAAAATACAGGAAATAATAATTACTCTGCATGAGTAACTCTTATAATTTCCTGGGAAGACCAGTTCGAGACACTGCTCCCCGGGATCTTTGGACGAATCCAATTCTCCAGATTGCGCTCCTCTTCCAGCTCGTCTTCCAGGCAGTTGATAGCATCGGGGGTAAGCATTCCCCCACTGACAAAACCTGGCTCTGCAGTAGCCTTTGCTTGATGTTGAGTTGGTTTGTAACCCAACCCAAACTTGTCCTTCTTCTCCTCCACAGCTAAGACCTTGCCCCAGCCTAAGGCAGTTCCTTCCTCAACAACCTTCCGGGCTTGTTGGTAAGACGACATGGAGATCCCCGACACAGCAGATGCTTCATTGACATTCAAGGCTTCAAAACCTTGGCTCATTGTCTCATGGATCTCTCCATCCATCTCAATGTATTTGTAGGTAGCCAGATGGCTAACGAAAATATCCTCTTCCCCACAGATTGTGACAACTTGACCTTCCCACTCAAATTTTAACTTTTGGTGAAGGGTAGACGTTATTGCGCCGGCGGCATGAATCCAGGGTCTACCCAACAAACAGCTGTAGGCGGGCTGAATGTCCATCACATAAAAGATAGTTTTAAAAGTCTGTGGGCCAATTGTCACAGGCAGCTCAATCTCTCCCAGAACCGATCTCTTCGAACCATCAAAGGCTCTTACCACCAGGTTGCTGGGTCTCAAAGCCAATCCATCATATTCTAACTTCACCAGAGCCTTCTTTGGTAAGACATTCAGGGAAGAACCTGTGTCCACCAGCACATGAGAAAGGACAGCTCCTTTGCATTCCATGGTTATGTGCAAGGCTTTGTTGTGATTGCGGCCATCCGCTGTCAAATCAGAATTGGTAAACCCTAGCCCATTGCTAGCAGTAACATTCCCAACCACGGTTTCCAATTGGTTGACAGTAATCTCCTCAGGCACGTAAGCTGCGTGCAGGACTTTAAGTAGTGCATTCCGATGGGCTTCGGAGCACATAAGCAGTGAGAGGATGGAGATTTTAGATGGCGTCTGATGAAGCTGATCCACAACTTTATAATCACTCTTTTTGATGATTCGCATAAACTCATCAACTTCCTGATCGAATGGAGTTTTCAGGGCTTCTTTGGCAGCTGGATCTTCCTGCACCGGGCCTTTTCCTTTTGCCTTGGCAGCAGCTTCTGCTTCGACAGTAGGTCTTTGCATTGGTGGAGCAAAGAGACGTCCGCTTCGAGTGAAGCCTCCGCCTCCCCCCACATTATCTACTTGTGGTGCAGGTGCCGATGTTTCAAGAGTGATTCTTTTTCCTTCACAGTACACGTCAGAGCCATAGTGCCAAGGGATGGCCCTATTGCTTTCATATGGTACTGGTCCAGGCACCGTGACAGTGACTGGACTGATTGCTGCTGCTGAAGGTAATGTAATTGTTTGTGGATCATAAAAGATTGTAACTGGTGCTCTGATGGGAGCAGCACCTTCTGAATGGTAGGCGGAATTATTTTCAGGATCGTAGAATATGGTAACAGTGGAGACATCTTCATGATTGATTGCTGGTGTTGTAGGAGGTTCTGTTGGAAGGACTGTTGTTGTTGTTGATGGAGATTCGAAATGGAATGAAGCTGAAGTTGTAGCAGGAGAAACTGTTGAAAACTGACCATTTGGAAGGACGGGTGGAGTACTTGTTGATGGTGCTGATGAATTGTCGGGAACAATAGTTGCTGCAGTTGTAGGAGGGTCTGAAACTGTTGTTGATGAAGTTGCTGGATTTGTCGGAAATGACGTAGTGATCTGTAGCAAGCCACTCTGAATAAGGATGTCAATGCCATTCCTCAGGTCTTCACACCCATTCCATGAAATATTGCAATAGGGACACCCTAGTTCACACCCCGGAAATATTTGGTTTTCGCGGAGTTGAGCCTTGATTTCCACCAATGGCGTCCTGATCTGATCCACACTAGTTATTAAATAAGACGGTTGGTCTTCTTCAATAGCGTTAATTCGAGGACCACCATGGTTTGGCATCGGGTTTTTATTGACATTGGGCGGCGGTGCAAAATTCAGAGCCTTGGAGTCTACCAAGTCTTGTACCTTCATATGCAGAGCCCTGCATTTTTCTGTACTGTGACCAGGTGCGTTTGAATGAAAAGCACACCTAGCATTGGAGTCATAGTTCCTTGGTAGACTGTTGGGATCCGGAGGTGCCAACGTTCTTAGCTCAACTAGGTTGAGTTTCAGAAGTTGTGGCAGCAAGGCAGCATACGGCATTGGGATCGGGTTGATCACTCTGTTAGCTTGGGATGGCCTCTGTTGGAATGGCCTCTGTTGATTGTTGTTGTTGGAGTTGTTGTTGTTGTAGTTCCTTGGAGGATACTGATTCTGCTGATACTGAGGTTGTTGTTGGAAGTTTTGTTGAGGAGGTTGATAGACTGGCTGAGGATGAGCTGGAGCAGGGATAGTGACTGCTGCTATTGTCCTTTGAACATATTGGGGCCTACCCCTGTTGGTGTGAATGGCATTGGTCTCGCCAGCTCTTCTCGGGCCTGCAAAAGGCTTTCTTGTACTGCTGGACGAGCTTGCACCGTTATCAGAGATCTTTCCCATTTTCAACAGGCTTTCAATTCTTTCCCCAGCTATGACAACATCTGCGAAGCTAGTGGAAGAGAAAGCAGCCAACCTGTCAATATACGTTCCCTGGAGAGTGTTCATAAACATGTCTGCCATTTCCCGTTCAGACATAGGTGGTTGAACAGCAGCAGCCAGTTGCCTCCACCTTTGGGCATACTCTCGGAAACTCTCCCTCGAAGACTGTGACATTCCCATTAGGAGGGTCCTGTTGGGTGCCATGTCTAAATTGTATTGATACTGTCTGATGAAGGCCTCTGCCAGGTCCTTCCAGCATCTCACAGTTGCTCTTGTCAGATGGGAATACCATTCCCTAGAAGCTCCAGTCAAGCTATCTTCGAAGTAGAACATCCAAAGTTTCTCATCCATTGTATAGGCCTTCAGCCTTCCCAGAAATGATTGTAGATGAGTCCGGGGGCATGAAGTCCCATTATACTTTTCGAAACAAGGAGGTTTGAACTTATGGGGGATCCTGACCCCGTCTACCAAACCCATGTCCATGACGTTGAAACCCAAAGAATTTTGAGACTCCAGTGATCTCAACTTCTCAGCTATTTCCTCCAATCGTCTATCATAAGTTTCCTCTCCAGCACCCATTACAGTAAACTGGTCTTCTTGAGGGTCTTCCTGAAGTACTCTGGCTGCAGTGGCCGTGCCTTGAACGTTTGCATGAATGTTGATCTCAGGATGCAAATGTGGGCCAAACACAGGGGGATTAACATGGGGTGGCACCCTTTCATTATTACTGGTGCCTGCAGTTCCTACATGAGGCTCCTCTTGATTTTGCCTCTCCACCATGGCCCTCAGTCTCTCCTGGCTCTGGGCCATGTTGTTCATAACTTCCATGAACTGCGTCATCTGCGTTCTCATCTCTAACCTTTCGTTTGCCATCTGATTTCTGACCTCTGTAAGGTCTTGTTGCATCTGATCCATCTGAATTCCCGGAAGGTTGTTTCTAGTTGGGTACCTGTGTGGCCTGTTGAGAGGAAATACCCGGCGGCGAGCAATAATTCCTGAGATTCACAACAGAGGTTAGCAACAACAAAACAAAAAACCTACAAAACAAACAAAAGGGGTTAGCATGCAATGCAGTTATGCTTATTTGTTCTCAAGGTATCCGGTTTGGCCTTCAGTTTTGACCCTTCCAGACCCTCGAAGATGCTGCTGTTGAAATTGCTTTTGAAGTGAACCCAGATAGAAACCAACACAAATATATTACAAAGGGTGAAATAATACAACTTGTTCATTTTACAACACAAACCCTCAAAGGGGCCAAAATACATCACAAAAAGCAAAAGTACATGGAAAAGGAACAACAACAAGCAAATGATCAAACTCCAAGGCCAAACTCATCCTCACGAACTTCCTTGAGAAGTGCTTCGGTCACAGGATCAGCCGGACGCTCCGTGAGACCTCTGATGAGAAGGTTTCTTGTTGCAACAGCTGCAGTCAATTTCTTATTCTGACTTTGGTCCTTAGACCTCTTCACTCCAGCTCTGATTTCTAGTTCTGATATTTCCTTCTGGGCTGCTGCCAGGGCTTCTTCCATCTGTGTCATCTTGTCTTGAACTCTCTTGTCTTCTAGAGTACGGGCCTCAGTGATCCGGACCCACCTGGCTTGACTTTCTTTCAAATACAAGTCTGTTCTTGCTCTCTGAAACTGGGCTTCTTTACAAGCATTCTTCAGAATCTGCTCACCAGCTTTGGACTTGTTGATATAATCTCCAGACTTCTCAATTTTAGCCAAGTGTTCCACTCTTAACTTCTCCAATCTCTCAATCTCCCTTACACCTTCACTCCTTTCCCGGAGGGTCTTCTGCAAAGCCTGGGTTAACTTCTCATTTCTTTCCTTCAAACTCTCAAACTCTTCCAAACTGATAGTGGCAGGGGGTGGTGCTGAAGTTGACTCAGGCATGTCTTCTATGGTGAAGGGCATTCCAGAGAATTGGGCCCTAGCATGGGACCACTCATAATATTGGACTGATGCCACATTATTGCACTTCCCCAAAATGGTGATTCCCTTGGTTTGAACATGATCCCAGGCCCAGGCAGCCTGTCTAACAACAGCCAAACTAACCTTGTTCTCACAGTAGAGGGTCTCAACCAAGTCTTGTTCCCTAGGAGTATGAACCAGTGCATAGCCCAATTGCCTCTTGAACAGCAGAGGGTTGTAGTTGATGCTTCCCTTGACCCCTATTAAGGGCACATTGGGAAAGTGCCCACAGCTTGTGATTATATCTCTGCCCTTGGTGCTCTGAGTACACCATCTGATATCTGCTGAAGTGAGAACAGTGAGTCTCTTAGCCCAGTTGCTTTGCTGATGAGGGTTGAGAAATGCATCTGTCCTGGGTAGATGCCTGAGAAGCCAAGCATGGAATAATGGAGCACAAATCCTCACTAATCTTCCCCTCTGCTTCTCATTTCTCTGATGGACTGAGTAATAGAGATCACCCAGTAAAGTTGGCACTGGGTTCTTCAGGATGAACAAATGGATTGCATTCTTGCTAATGAATCGAGGCTCATCTGCAAACAACACAATTCCATACACACTTAAGGCCAACAGAGCACAGACAGCTTTCCACTCCCCCAGGGAGGCCTTCAAACTAGCTTGAGAAATTAAGAAGTCCAGATGAAATCCAGGGATCCCAGCTTTAGAGGTCATATGTTGTTCAATCAAAACAGGCTCCAGGTGCAAAGCTTTTGCTATCTCTCCATCGCTGGGAAAGACCATTTCAGGGTTGAAAGGGATTTCCCTCTTGATAGGCAAACCAACCAAAGATGAGTATTCTTCCAAAAGAGGACCCAACTGAAAGTCTTGAAAGGTGAAACATCTCAATGGGGGGTCATAGAACTGAATACAGGTATGGATCAGGCTTCTCTGAGATGGGTCCAGATCCATGACCAAGCCAAGTATATCCCCATAATGCTCCCTGAACAAAGGCATGTGATCTGGAGTGATCAGGGTCTGGATCCTCCTGATGTCTGATAAGTCTGGTTGGAAGAAATGATAGGTGATGTTGCTTTTCTTTGGAGCCATGATGCTGAGGACTGAGTAGAGTGCTGATGAAGATGCTGAGGAGTGGGCCACTGGCTGGCTAGTGCAAGTCACTGAAGTATATGGCTGACAAACTGAAGCAAGTGCTGGTGGAAATAGGTCAATGATGCAGATGGGGTCAAAACTAAAACCAGATGAAGGTGGATACCCTGAAACACAAATAAGCAAATGTTAATATGATGCAATGAATATGTATGCAAATGAAATGCAAGGGTTTGTGACTGAGCTGGATCTGATTAACTGCCTTGGTATAGATCCATATGTGTTCAAGAATTCCAGATGGAGGTCTATAAATCCAGTAACCAGGGTGGGGGACTCAAATAAAGAGCCACATGTCCAGGGTTTTAGAATCACAAGAACTATCCAACATGGAGCATTCTTAACAAAGTCAAAGTAACAGGGTATTCTGAGGTCAAGGCACCTGCAAACCTGTAAACAGCCCAACCCCCTCACAGGTGGTGATCTAGAACAAGGATCCTCAGACTTGGATCAGTTATGAGAAGTGTAAACACTTCTAACCCGGAGGTACAGTGTTTACAATAACCATAACAATTCCTCCTCTAATTCACCTCAGTTTCTGAAGGTCAATACTAAAAGGTCATCCAGACTTAGCAGGCTTCCCAAATAGCCCTAGCATTGCAGGAAATCTGCAACACAGAGTTCTCAAGAAGAAACCCATATCTGAACCGTGTTTCATATTCCCGCACCAGACCGAAATGGAATGGGAAAGAATATGATCCACTCTAGCCTAGGTGTCACTCAGGTCCCAGGTATAGGACCTTAACTCTCAATGGAACACCCACCCACCAAAACAAGAAACCAGATCCAGCCAGCAGCAATGACAATATGATATATAAATGCAGTAAAGAAAGCAGTAAAGCAAACTGTACATAAAGCAATAAACAGAAATAAATACAAGCACAAACAAGCACATAACACCCCAGTAAACACAAACCAATCAAGCGCTAGGAGGAACCCACAAAAAGAACCAGAAGCCCTGGTTGCAGTATAAGGGTCCCCAGCAGAGTCGCCAAGCTGTCGCTCCCAAAGATTTGCATCCAGGTACAAGCGCGAACGGTCGGCGAAGGGAACAGTGAGAACACACAGCCGTGAACTCGCTGGAGATGAAAAGAGTCGCCAGCTAGGCATTTTTATCCCGGAGGAAAGGCAATGCTGCATAAGCCTAGAAAGATACGGATAAGACGGTTGCGAACCAGAGAGACTGAGAAAGGGGGTTGGTTACAACCTGGGAAGGTATTAGCACCCAGATTGTCCGCCGTACTCGACGGGATCCACGCTTAAAAGATTTGTGCTTTAAAGGGGTAGTGTCAGTGCAATTTGTGTATAAAATAGCTGGAAAAGAATGTACAGGTGTCAGTGTAAGAGAAGTGTGAAGTGCATAAATGTACAGTGTCAGTGTAGGGACAAGAGTGAAGTGCTCATGATAATGAGGCTAAGAACAATGCTGGAAGGAGGGGGAATATACAGAGACCTTTGTTCGATAACTGTTAAGTTATGCCTACGTATCCTCTCGTACAATGAGGAAGTCAGAACACCGTAGTTCGACCCAAAGAGACTGAAAGATGAATTGACTTGTGAACTGCTTGCTTGCCTATGCTCAAGTGTATGACCTGTCTGGCTCAGGTGCTTACTGTCTTGCATTAGACGGAAGAAGCAAGTTCTCGGTTGTGAGTGAAGGTGATGAGAAAAGAATCCCGGAGGAGACGATTATTGTTTGTTTTTGAGTTTTCAGTCTTTTATTGCTTTTTGGAGTTTGTCATAAGATGATGAGCTTAAGTCTAAACCAATGGGTTAGTAAACTCATCACATCCTCCCTCTGATTAGGGGTAATGAGAATACCTTAAGTGTGAAGTCAGATTCTCACACTTAATCACCTTTGGTGTAGAATTAAGGTCATTAACCTACTTGTGATTATTTAGATGTTTTTTGGTGTTTTTGTTTAGTGTTGAGTAATGAGGTTAAGCCATAATCAAAGATTAAACAGACTCATTACACCATCCTAAAAGAAGGATGATAGATGAGAATGTTTAAGTTGAGGAAAGCTCCTCAACTTAATCCATGATTAGGGATTAAACCCATGACAAAACAAGCCTTTGATTAAATGGATTTTAGATTAATGGTATGATGATGAAGTGAGTTTTATTGTTTGTAAGACAACTTGAGGGGGACCTATCCATTAACACTAGGGTTAGTCCTTCTTAACCAATTAAGGAAGAATTAGAACCCTAATGCAAGGCCCAAGTTACAAGTGTGATGTCTTGATAGTTATTAGATGGATTGATTAAAGGAGTTAAACAACTTAAGGGTTTAACACTTAGGATTAAAGTTATACACTCCATCCTAAGAGAAGGATACAGGCATAAACTTAATCACAAAGCCTTAAAGCCTTTAGGGTTTAGTCCCTGATTATGAGATGAGAAGAGGAGACTCAAGAGAGACACAAAGGTAAAACTAAGAGGGGAGACTAATCAAAACCCTAATCGTTGTCATGCTTGGTTGCTCCTAATGTTTGTGAGGTTTACAAGAACAATCTTCAATGGAACCACCAGGAAGCAGATGAAAGGATCAAGAGAAGCAAAGTGACTTGCTTCATTCAAGAAGTCAAGTCACTTGAAGAAAGAAAGTGGGAAGAAGAAGAATGAGCAAGCTCAATCTCAAACACATATGAGAATGCAGCAATGGATGCAAGAGAGATGAAAAGAAAAGTTATGAGAAGTGAAGGCAAATTCACTTCTCAAGTTTACTTACCACCTGAAATGTTAGAAAGAAATGCAAAACAATGCAAGATGAGATGAATGGCATGATGCTAGACCAAACCAGAAGCATGCATATGATGTTAATGATGTTATGAGGTGCTGCAAACATGAGGCAAGACATGGGGATGTTCATACAAGATTATGGATGCAAATGATGCAAGCTAAAGAGCATGAACAAGCATGAAAAGTTATGAAACATACATGGCATATAACATGGCAAATGTGTAATGCAATGATCAAACATGCTTTCTATATGTCTTAAGATGTCAAATGGATCACAAGAATGCACAGAATGCAAAGACAAGTCATATTATGCAAGAGAATGTAAGAATGATGCAAAAGAATGCCCAAATTAGGGTTCATGAATCAAACATCAAGCAAAAACCCAAAACAGAAACAAAACCCTAAGATAAAAATGGAAAATGGCACTCAAAGAAACCCTAATCCTATGCTAAACCAAGGTTCAAAGGGGAGGTTCCAACTCCTAACCAAACTCAAGATATGAATTTTCTAAGTTATTAGGGTTTTTTAGTGTTCTTAACAAAAGAAATGCCAAACAATTAGAAAATGAGGAAACAAATCATGGCCATTTTATCTTTGAAAATACATGCTAAACATAACACAATGCAAGAAGAATCAATGTCTCAACCTTCTCCAATAGGCAGAAATGATTTTTTGAACTTATGATCAAAATAATGCATAAAAATTGATTTAATTCAATGAAAAATTCTTAAAATGCATCAAGATCAAAAAAGAAATTTGGTTTGAAGGTTGGACAATGTTTCTAAATGTCTTAGAACATTTCATGAATTTTTTGGTGATTTTTAAATACCTAAAAGTATTTTTAATAAATTAATTTCCATTAATCAATTAAAAATAATCTTTTAAATATTTAAAAATACTTTTTTAATGATAAAAATAAAAATAAAAATATTTTTGGGTTTTAAAAATTAGTGAAATATTTGACAAAAAATTTCATAATTTTTAAATGGTTTTTGCTATTTTAAATAAAATGTAAAAGATAAATCAATTTAAATGAAATAAAATATAAAATAAAATGAAAGTATGCAAAAGGGAGGGCCAGGATTTGATCTGGGCTTGGACTGGTTGACTGCGCGCCAGATCCAAGGGCCCAGATTCAAATCTGGCTAATTTGTTTTATGAATTAATTAAACAGGATTTGAATTAATTAAAAAGGGATTAGGGTTTTAATGACACATCCTGGCCACACATTTGCGCGCAAGTCAACCAAAGTCAGCTGATCTAACGCACAGGATTCAAACCTCATTTAATGACATAATTAGGGTTAAATGACTTTCAGGCCGCCGGATAAGACTTCCGGTCGTCTTCTCCGGCCAGCCAAAACCCTAGATTCTTCTATAGGTCACCAAATCACAAATTTCTTCCATCAAACTGACTCTCTCATCAATCTAAACCTAAACCCTAAGCCTAAATTCGTTTATTTTCATCCATAAGCATGAATCGAAACAAAATGCAAAACACGGGCAAATGTTCAGAAGCTTCATACATGCTGGTTTCTACACTATTTTCAAAAGCAAGCATACATTCATGATCAGGGGAACACAAGGCATCATAAAAGAACTAAAAAACTAGTTTCTGGGAAAAAAGTTCATGTAGCTCACCTGAGATGAAGCTCCTCTGTTTGTGAGCTTTCAGGGCTTCTTTCTTGTGCAAGCTTGCTTCCTTGGACCCCCTGAATGCAAAACGAGGCTCAAAATGCTTGGAGAGTGGCTGGCTTGAAAGATCCAACTCTGGTGTAGCAGAAATGGGGATCTGTGTACAGGCAGTTTCAGATCAAAGTGAAGGGTGGTTTTGACTCCTTGTGGTATGCTTGACTTGTTGGTGAAGAAAAATGAAGTGTTTGATGGCTGGATAGTGAGATTCAAAGAGAACTGGTTTGGAAAGTGAAGAATGGTGAAGCTCAGGTCAGGCTTGTTTCAGGCTTGAGCTTTGGTGGTTTGAGGTCTATGAAGTGTGTTGAGTTGGATGGTGAAGTTTGCTTGAGTGTTTGATGGCTGTGTAAGCAGATTCGATAGAAAATGCAATGTGATGTGTTTTTGTGAATGTTGTGTTCTGGCCAGCTTCAATGCTCAATGCTTAGCTATATTGTCTCCAACTTGTGTGGATAGACTGTGAGGCAGGTTAGTAGGGTGGCTGTGTACTGTGCCAAGAGTATGGGAGTCTTTTGCAAAAAGGTCAATTTTGTGTCATTGAGAGTATGGGTCATGGCAGCAGCAGGTTCAAGTCTTGTCTTGCTCCAGCTAGGGTTGAGGAGAGCCCTTGGATTGCTTGTGGCTGACTGCAACATGTGGATGACAAGCTATGCTAGTTTTTGCAACTTGACAACTTTGTACTTTCTCATGATTTTGTGCCATACACATGAAACAATGCTTGCTGAATTTTGTGGCATGGCACTTCTTTTAGTCATGGCAATGTTGAGAAATCGGCTAGTGATCACATAATTCCTTGGAAAATGACTATGCCAAAAATCCAACTTTGCACTTGTAATGGAAAATGTCTTATGGATTTCTTGAAAATCAAGGCAAACAATGAAGAATCCCTTGGGCCAATTCTGTTTTTTAGGGCATATGTGATCATGTGATGAAGTTTTGAAGTCACTTTGAAGTCACTAGAATGCTTGATACATGAATTTGCAAGTTTTCCATTTAGTGCATAACTTGAAATTTAGTGATTTTTGCCAACTTTAACAAACCATAACTTTTGATCCAAAATGAATTAGATCATGTTTCTTGTACTTTTTGAAAAGGGAAAGATGAGATCTACAACTTTCATGACCAAAGTTTTTCCATTTGAAGCATTTTTGGATCCAAGATCATGGCTTGAAAAATGACCTAAAATGATGCATTCTTGAAAAGTCAACTATGCCCAAAAAGTCAACATTTGCAAAAACCCTAAATTCTTGATTTCTATGAACTTCAACCTTCTTCCATGATCAAATAAAGATCATGTACACTCAAAATGATGAAGATCACCCATTGGTTGGGTCATTGGGGGCCTCAGATGCCCTGATTTTACACTGGCTTGTCTGAAAAGTCAACCCTTGATCAGATGACTTCCCCATGGAATTTCTTCATGAAAATTGATATGCATACTCCCTATACCATATAGAGATCAATGGAAACAAGAATGACCAAAAAATTTGGAGTTATGGCCTCTGAAACCAAAACCCTAATTTTCAGTCAACTGTGCAGTTCAAACTAGCCCTGCATCCACTCAAACCCTAGTTCTTGTGATTCCTCTGCAATTTTGACTTTGAGGAGATGAAATATGATATAATAACACCCATGGACCCCTTTGAGTTGATTGGTGGCCTTTGGAGTGGCTCAAGATGCCCTGAGGTTGCTCAGATCACAAACCCTAGGTGCAGATGCCTTAGAAACTATCCAGTGAATCAAAAATGAGATGTGGGATGATATGATTGTGTTTATGCATATGAGATGACCATAAGCCATGGTGTGAATGGGTGAGGGCAAATTTGGGGTGCTTACAATATTGTTCTTAAAAAATTGATTGTTGTTGATTGTTAATTTTGAATGAATGATGTTATAGATTGTTGTTGATGATGCCACAACCACCCTTGTTATAACAACAAATTAAAACTTGTGTTTTTATTGATATAACGTATAACAATAAGTTTGTCAAAAAACTTATAACAACAAGTTTTATTATGATTGAATTTTAGTATTGTTTTCAAATTATTTATGTTGGGACTAAATTATGTTTTTGTAAAGCATAAGAAATAAAGACGAAGAATGAAAAAATTAATCACTTTTTAAGAGGAAAGTTTGTGAGAATGCTTCTACATCTGAAACTGAAACCAATTAAAGTTTCAAGAATCTAAGAAGTTATAACTTATGTGCCCCAACTAGTTGAAACTAACTTCTATCAACTATTCAAAAATTATGCTCGTATTTGGCTGCAACTAACAAAAATAAATTTTACTTCTTGATTGATAGACTCTTCGTCTTATCTTGACTCTTCCAATTTCTATTACCACAATTGAGAGATCTTTTTCGGCAATGAAAATTATCAAGACTAAGTTGTGAAACAAGATGAAAGGTCGGTTTCTAGTAGATAGCATGATTGTTTACATTGAAAGAGAAATTAATGCATGTATTAGTTCATACTATATTATTGATGATTTCAAGTCACTCAATACATGTAGAGTATTATTTTAAGGTATGTAATTCATTTTTCTAGTAATCAACTTTGTGATTATTACGACTTAAATCTTTATATGAAATAAAAAGTTTATATTTAATTTGAATATTATAGTTTATTTTAATGCTCCACCCAAAAAAAAATCCTGGTTCCGCCACTGTTTTTGGTGACGGTTGGTCTGGTTGATTAATGCTCGCCTAGGAAGATCGAAAACCGATCTCTTCAGATTCAAAGTTGTGCTGATTTTTTCATTTCATCTGTTCGTTTTTTCGGTTGAACCCTCATCGAATTTTAGTTTGTGGGTGGAGAAAGAGTTTTTCGACGGTGGTTGTGTGATGCAACTCGGTTATAGTTGTGTCATCTCCTTCTCCGGTGGGTCTCCTAAACTTGTCGGTATGTGTTTCTGGTGCAGGGTTGGTCATTAAGCGGCTTCACCACCATTCAAACCCTTTAGGACGGTTGGATTTTTACTAGTTGGTGGTGGACGCTAGAAGCTTTGCGAACTGGGGTCGATCATAACTGGTGGTTCTTTCTCAACGTCTTTGGACGCTAGTCGTATAGCTCCGATGGTCTTCGCTTGAGGCGGTGAACCAAGGTCCTCCCTTCATTTTAGCTTTGTTTTAATGAAGTTTGGGGATTTTTTTATTGTGGTTTTGAGATCTTTTGGCGCTGATTTTTTGTTGCATCTAGGCCTTATTTTATCTAGTGTCGGTGTGTGATCATTTCAGATTCTTGAATCCAGATCTGTTGAGATTTGCAAGTTTCAAGATTTTGTTTGCCTTCACTACGTCAAAGAATTTTGGGTTGTTTGGACTGGCGGTGGTTCGTGGATTATAGTTCTGGTTTGAGTTTATTATCTATGCGATCTTAAAATCTGCTTCAGTCGATTGTGATTAATATTAGACTGTTTGACCATAAATGATTGTGATTACATACCACAGATTATGAGTAAGTTGTTAGTTAATGAATTCGTTATCATGTTGACAGTTGAGTTCATTCTCCGTTTTCAAAATCTAAATTTATTGGTTGTCAATTCTATATATTTTTTTTGCAATTTGATTTTACGCCGTAAATGATTCGCTAGATTGTACTCGTGTTGTATAAATGTTTGACTCAAATTCAGATTTACTTTAATATTTTGTTTTATTGGATCAGGCTTTATGTCCTTCTAATCTCTTGTACTATTCATTTTTATTTTAATGGATTTTGAGTTTATAAAAAAAGAGGTGATTTTGTAGAGTGTGTCATGAAGTATAAGCAAATTTTGAATTTTAATTATGCCTCAATGCGACGTCTCAAACGGGAGTTACGAGGCGGGTGATGAATTGTTGAAGAATTTCTAAATTATCCTAAATCTATGTATATATGATTTGACAAATTTGTTAACGAGGACACAATGACATAGTAGTTGAACTAATAAGATACAATATTGATGTCCTAAATTTAAATCTTATTTGTAGCATTTTTTATGTTTTATTTGTTTATAAAATATAAAATTATTAGATTAAGATTCACGTGATACACAATTGTTAATTAATTTTATATGATTACTAAATTTATATTACAAAAATTTGTTGTGAATACATTTTATTAATGGAATGTAAAAAATCGATGTGATTTTGTCGTTAATATTAATTGAAATATGAATGTTCTTTTAGATATTATATTAGTATTGTTTTTATTATACTTTCTGATCTACCTGATCAGAAGGGTCTTTCAGATGTTGGGTTGTGAACGCCACGGTTGATAAAGAGATGGAGGTGGTATACCTACAAGGCACTTCGATGCTTAAGTGAGTATAGGTACAGAGAAACGGTAAGTGGTGATAAATTTAGAATACCTGACCCTTTTAGTGAAAAATGGTATTTATATGTGCCCCCAGCGCTGAGTCAAGATCATTTCTTGGGCTGGATTAGATAGGCCCAAGGAAGAACTGTCAAGGTACACATGAGAGCGTGTAAGACCTAGCACGTGGTCTTTCCTTGGTCTAACTGTCCTTGCATTTTAGGAGATAATGGTGGACAGTTGGATGACGTGGTATACTTGGGGAGATGCAATCTCCTAGCACGAGTTTAGGGGATCGTGGACTCTGTCCGACGGTCCAGGGTGTCTTCCCGACAGATTGGACCTCTGCCCGACAGGTTTGAGCTTCTGTCCAACAATGTCTTAGAGGCCCATTCTAGAACAGGAGCCCCCCCAAGTCGAAACTCCAGGACGGAGTGATGAGTTAAGAAAAACATTGTCGGGCACTATTGATATGTCGGAGATTCGTAAGCGACGAGGAGTAAGTTTTCGGGGAGCGGTTGTACGTCCCCTTGGTGGAGGCGAGGATTTGTTCCGCAGAGCTAAGGACTCGATCCGAGGAACATGGCCAGCGAGGCTGAGATGGGCACCAAATACTGTTGGGAACCGCACAAGCACTGATTCTTGTCGGGGAGAATAAACGGACGTGTGGTATCTTCAAATGTCGAGGAGAGTCGCGCGTGCCCGGTGTCGTTCAAAATTCTCCAGAGTGACGTGTCAGGGAACTTAATGTGTGACGCTTCGTTTCTTGTGTTACGACGCATTAATTATGGTTGGCCTAGGGAGTCTAGGTAATGATTACCTAGGCGCGTGCCTCCACACAGAAAAATTAAATTAAATCCGGATATTGAATTTTTGGCATCAGACTGTGTACGGTTTGGATGGTTAATATTGATTGTGCTTCGGAATCCGACAATAGTATGGTGAAGCAGCGATATATCAATCGCCTATAAGTTACACATATATGATCGATCTAATTCATATGTGATATGATTAACTTTGATGCAAATATGGTATATTGGATATACTATTTTATTTCGTCAGTTCAAATCACGTAATGATTATCATTCGTTTGAGCGATCTGTGTTCATCTGCTTCGGAATCCGACTTTAGTATGGTGAAGCGATGTCATACGGATCAATCATACTAAATTATTAATCATGGTGTTTTGATGGTATGAAATTGTTGCTTCTCAAATCAATAACAATTCTGCTGAGAAAAAGATCAGAACTCAGTTGGGAATACATATGCAGCAAACAACTCTTCGATCTTACTTACTGCTAGAGAAATATTGTCATTAAATATTTCAAAATGTCATAACTGCTCGAGGATTTTGTTTGGAGAAATAGTTAGATCAAACCCTGTTTTGGGAGAGCAAGTTATACACTTCAAGATTCTGCAGTTCCTGGAATAATTGTCGATATTCTTTCCTTATTCATAAATCAAGAGAAAAAAAATACTTTTATAATCTTCTAAATTCAAATAATAAAATTTGCTTAAAAAATTATCATAAAAAATAAATGAAATTTTGTTAACAAAAATAATATAAAGAATTGCAAACAATTGGATAATAGCCCAAATTTCATTGATAGAATGGTAGTCAGCAAATGGCGTGACTCCATGGATCTTTACAAGTTTGAAAAATGTTAAATACATGGAAAAAGGCTACACTAAAACACAATGATCATTATTCTCCCTATCAACTTTGAACTCCATTGCGCATGGAACTTCAGTCAAAGATGAATGAATAAGAATCTTTGATGGGCAACCCTAATGGGAAACATAATCCAGAATCCTCGGTTGCTTCAAGTGATCCAATCTGATCTGATGTAGTTACTTGCCAAGATACCTAACTTTTGCCTAGATTTCTCTTTCGGGTTTTTAATCTACCGGGATAATTATTTATTTTTATGTATCTAACTTTTGCCTGGACCTCCCTTTCGGGTTTTCAATCCACCGAGACACTCATTTTTTCCTAAGCCGCCATTTCGGATTTTCAACTAAGTGAGTTGTTCTTTTTATTTATTTTAGGCAAACTATTTCTTGACTACATCAACATTCACAGGATGAGTGATCTACTCACCATCCATAGTTGCAAGAATCAATTAACCGCCAAAGAAGGCTTTATTAACAACATATGAGCCATCATAATTAAGAGTCCACTTGCCCCTAGAATCAGTAATGAAAGACTGGATCTTTTTGATCATAAGGTCGACTTCTCTGAATACATGAGGTCCCCTTCTCTGAATACACAAGGTCGCATTCTCTTTTTGAGCACGAGGTCTCCTTCTGTGAAGCAGGTTGTATCTTGTGTTCTGAGTTACATTTGTTGTATACTCTGTGTTACGAACTTGAACTTCACTTCTTATTAATTGTTCTTTTATGCCTAGAAGAAGAAGATTTATTCTTCAAAGAAGACAAAGGATTGAGGGGGAACATGCTTCAAATCCCTCCTCATACTTACCAAGAAGCATGAAAAATTCAGGGAGAAGATTTTAGCCAAAATTTGTCAAAATGGGGAGATTGAAAGCTCTTAGTGTTTGACAGAATTTTGGTAAAACCTAATTGTCGTACCCTAAATTTTGACCAGTATTCAGGTCACCCTCTATAAGCTAGAAAAGTCAAAGGGAGGCCCTCTTTGATTTTTAGTACATTGTAAAGGGTGGGATTTTAGTCTAGGGACTTAATTTATTTTTGGAGGTTAGGATACTTATATTGATAGAAAGCATATTATAAATAAAAAATAAAGTATAAATATTATTTGTAAGAAGGGTTAAAATTAGAAATTAGGTTCTTAATTAATATATTACTCTTGGGATATAATTTTATTTCAAATAAATATAATAGTCCATTTGGTAGAGGAATAAGTCTAAGCCTTGTAAAGGCAAGTGCATGAGTTCGAATTCAACTCCCACCAAATTTTAGAACTTTTTTTCTTTTTTCTTTAGGTATTAATCTGTTCTAATTTCAAAATTAGTATTTTATTTAATTCACTATTATTATATTTTAAATCTAGAAAGATAAAGAAATAAGTATATAAAAAAAAGTTTTTTTTTAATATTTTAATTGGTAATTGATTTTTTTTAATAATTTATTATTATAGTAGTACTATTAATGGGAATAATAATCATAAACTTTTCTAACCCAAAAATTTGTTACAAGTTGAAATTCTAATATGAGTTCTGTTACGATCATCTTTATTTTTAATTAATTAGTAATTAATAAAAAATTTATTATGAATCATCATTATAAAAGAACCCAAATATCTCAAAGTCAATATTCCCAAAAACAATATTTTTAACTAATTAATTGATTGAAATATTCCTAATTGATAAATAATAATTAAATTAGTAAAATCAAATTGAAATTCATTCAATCATTCACTTGTTTTGCCACCCCTACCCTCACTACTAGCTCAAAGTGAAAAATAGTTCCTTAAATTACTTATTTGTAATAATTATTAATTTAATAAATATTTCCTCTTATTTAAAACAAAAAAATAACTTTTTTAATCAATATAAAAGCAATTAGTGAAAAATAGGGCACGTATGGAATTGTGTTATTATTAGATTTTTTAAAAAATAATTACTAACAATTACTAAAGAATAGGAAGTATAAAAAATTACTAATAATTCTTAGTTTAATAATTAGTATTGATTAAATTTCTTTTAATTAGGAAAAACAAAATCCCATTTTCCAAATAAACAAACAAGTTTTAATTTAATTAATCTGTTCAACATTTCTAATTTACTATTATTAATAATTGAACATTTAAAAATAAAAAGTTCACATTTTATTCGATGTCATTTAACACCCTTAGTTTTAGGATGATATTTCAATTTTTGGAAAGAATCAATATGAGTAATTATATAGAGAAAAATTAAATATATTTATAGCCAATTGTTTTGGCCTGTATCTCTTGTAATCTGATATTATTTTGACTATTTTACCACTTGTAAAAAAAATTAATTCCATAGTAATGGGGTTGTAGTTATAATTGTGAGACTTTTAATATGATACATATCTTTTGATATAATTTGCTCATTTGTGTGTATTGCAAAATTATTCTCTCTTATTGAATACTATCATTATTATTATTATTAAACATTATTAGGGGATTCAATTCTCTTTTATTTTTGTTTACTACTATTATTATATATTATTATTAGTCATTATTTGAGGATTCAAAAATCGATACGATTCTATGATTGCCGAAACCAAATCAATCCCAAATATGTATCAATATCATTCCATTCAAAAATTCCAAAATTAAAACCGAAGAGAATCAAAATCTTAATTTAAAAATAAATCAATATTAATTCAAGAATTTTTTGGATTCAATATAAATTAAAAGGAAAAAACACAATAAAGGAGAGAAAAAAAGAAAAAGGAAAACACGATGAAACAGAGGGAATACAAAAAATCTAAAAAACTTCATCTCCTTCATAATCCACAATTAACTAAATCCACTCTAAAAAAGTTGTTGGTCTTCATATCGGAGAACAACAACAACTGAAAAACCCTGAAACTTCTACCAGGGTGAAGATCAAATAAGTGGGCAAAAATCGGAATTGGTGTCTTGGAGATCGGATCGAAAGAGCAAAGAAAGACAAAAGGGGAAGGATTGAGAACGGTGGTACGAAGAAAGCAAAAAGGTTCAAAGAAATTAATTTGCACACCAGGATAAACCTCGATCCTGTAGGTTGGTCTTATCTTTTTATATAATGCATGATCTCTTGGTTTGTTGGTCTGAATTTTGTTTATTATAATGTCGCTTCATTCATTCTTGATTATGGGTTGATTTTTTTAAATATTATATTATGTTTTAACAACAGTTTAAATTATCATAGGTTTTAATATATAAAAAAAATTCACTTAGTTAAGGTCTCTACGAATTAAAATGCACCCCTGGGTTTAGTAATTAATTAAATTAATTCCTTAATTTAATTAATAATTAGGGTTTAAAGGTCATTAGGAAAATAAAATATTAGGATTAGATTTATAAACTTGGGATTTTATGTTTTTTTATTTCTAGAAATTTATTTTGGGTTTTGGGTTAAATAATGGTTTAAATTTTAAAATTAAATAATGTGTTTATTTTATAAAAAATGGAAAAATTACTTTTCAATATTGAGATTGTAAAATCTGGATTTTTATGGAGATGCTTGTTTTTTTAGGGATTTTTAATCATTTGGATTTATGGTTTATTATTAAAGGGATTTATATATGGTTATCAAATGAAATTTAAATATAATTTTAGGATTAAAATTTTAAATGGAATAAATATAATTTCGGAATTAAATTTTTAAATGGAATATAATTTTGAGATTAAAAGTTTACATTGAATTTAAATATAGTTTTGAAATTAAAATTTTACTATTCTATTTAAATTATTTGGGTTAGGAATGTTATTAAATAATTTTGGGTTTTTATCTACTCTTTTAAGTATATGTTTGGGTTTAATTTTAAAATTTGGGATTCTTTTAGTGAAATCGGTTATTCACAAATATTGGGGATTTAATTATTTTTATTGATAAACAATTTTGATATGGACTTGATTGTTTTTAATTTGGGTTGACTATAATAAATCGGGAGTGACTTTTGTTAAAATTATTATTAGGAAATAGGGAATAAAATATTGTGATTATTTTTGGAATTAATATTTAACATTTTAAAATGAGTTGTCATCATATAACATGTTAAAATTGTTTAATGATGTTATTCTCTAAAATTTGGGGATTTAAATATATGGTTTTATAATATATTTATAATTTTTTTGGGATTTAAAAATATGGAGTTTATTATATTTCATAATATTGGAAATAATAGTCTGTAATTTTGATTCGGTGTTTTAATTTTTAATCTTGGGTTTTTTATATGATTGGAATTTAAAACAAATGTGGATTATTTTATAAAATTATTTTGGGATTTTTTAGATGAGAATTACATCTATTTTAATTTAAAAAAAAGAAGAGATTTTAATATATTTATGTTTGGGATTTACTAAATTTTATAACCTTGGGGATTGAACTTGGGATTTAAAGAATTCTATTTTTTAATTAGAATTTATTTTGGGATTGGAAATATTAAATATTGGGGAATTTCATTTTTGTATGTGGGGATTTAAATTATTATGATAAAATACATTTTGGGATTTAAAAATGTCTATTTATGTTTGGGATTGATTTTTAAATATTGGGTCTTACCTTGGGGTTTTACAAAGTTTACGGGGTTTTATAAAAATATTTTTGGGGGTTTTATTTAAGGGATAATTATATTGGAATTTTATAAAAGTAATTACTATTTAAAATAATAATAATTAAAAGGGTTTAAAATAGGGGTTTAATGAACTTAGTAAAGGGATAGTTAGAAAAATTAGGAATAGGGTTTAGGGGTAGGGGAATTGAACTACGACGCTCTGATTCCTCTTTTGAGGGTATGTAGGCATAGGGTTTTTGAACAAAGACCCTAGCGAGTACAATAAGGGATAAAATTAGGATTTTTTTTATTTATTAAATTGGAATTTATAAAAACAAACAAACAACCCTAAGAAACCTAAAAAGGATCCTATTGAATACAATAGAAATGAGAGGTGCCTAACACCTTCCTCCCACTTAACTGACTCCCGGACCTTAGGATTTAGGTTTATCCTTATTTCCCTTAAAAAATAGGATGGCGACTCTAAAATTTTAAGCCGGCCGCGACAGCTGGCGACTCTGCTGGGGATATTTGAAAGTCAATCCTAACTTTAGGATTTTTAGGGTTTTTGTTTGTGGGGTTATTTATTTTCTTTGTTTATCTTTATTTATTTTTTATTTTGTTTATATTATTTTTTATATTTTATGGGATATTATTATTATTATTATTATTTATTTTTACATTTTATTGGATATTATTATAATATTATTATTATATGTTTTATTATGCATATGGTTGGGATATTATTTGTGTTAAGCTAAAACCAAAGCTTGAGAACAACCCTAGTTTATTAGGACTTTGTGGAACGGAAGTGTCTTTAATGAGGTGAACATCTCATTAATGCATGGAGGCCACATTCGGAATAGATCCTACTAATGGGTATCTCCCCGTCAAGGTTAGCTCTTGAGGGAGGATGATAACATAGTAGTTGATCCATGACTCCGGGACCCTAGAGAACATACCCTAAAATAAACCTTGTGTATCACCCCCAAAGGGGTCGTTACCAGGTTCTGGCCTAAGTCGGACTTATCCCGAAATATTACCGTAGGAAGGCATGATCTTTCTCATGGTAATACAAGGGTGTAGTCCTAAACTTAAATGGCTATCAACACCATATGTCCTACATGTGAGGGGATTGGGTAGTGAAACTCTATAACTATCCTAATATAGGGATTCACCCAAGTTAGGTCATGCTTGCATATACCCTAAACTCGTTTGGGTTTCCCATGTCGGTCATTATCCTTATATATAAGGAGACCTCTTAAACTAGGTTTCCTTATATTCGGCATTACCTTTAAACAATGTGTAGGTTTTCATTTTCATAACTATCCTAAACCTGCAAGGGTTTCCTTTCATCTGTCATTATCCTAATGTGACATTTTCATTGCATCCATAAACTTTTTAGCATACCTAAAAAATAAGGGACAAACATTTTTTAAATACCCATGCATTTTCATACATTTGCATGCCTACACATACATTTACATGTTCTTTCCAACCTAGAACTCTCAATACTCACAAACGGAACTTGAAGGATATCCCAAGAAGCTTTGTAGGAACTCAACAAGGGATATGTACCATTAAAAAGAGAGGGTAACCTTTTTCATGCCAGTCACAGGTTTACTCAGATGCAACAACTTCCCGCTCCTCGTCAATCACAACAAAGGAAGCTTGTAAGGGAATTGGATCCTACGCCAATATGTCATGACTTACTCGGATCTTCCTTATTGAAGTTGCAATCATTTGATCCTATTCAGATCCTACAAGTGATGAATACAAAGTCCAAATCCCTGATCGACAATAAATGGTTGACTTTCAAATGAAGAGTCTCATGGGTTAAAAGACACCCTTATAATTACAAGTGGAAGGACATCAAGGAGCATCCCCCAAAGATAATGGATTAACAAGGAAGCTTACCCCTGGGATCAAAGGACTTTATCATTTCCGGTTGTAATTTCTTTTTTGCTAAGTATTGCTCGAATTTAAAAGTTGTACCTTTTGGGAAATAATTTTAATAAAACGAGCATGCATATTTTTGGAATCAATCCATTCGTTTTCACTCAATTTTACGCCATCATGGAAATGAAAAAATATATTTAAGAAAATCAATAAATACCTTTCAATTTCACTTCTCACCTATTAACAAACTTAGGAGGAGAATGATGTAAATAAACAAATGAACTTGCTAATGTATGCTTTAATGGTAAGACCTGGCTGACGATGTAAGGCATTGTTTCACTTCCTAAACACTGGAGAAATAAGGAGATAATCCATAGTCAACCCCCTTGATCCAGAAGTTGGTGTTCTTTCTATAAAAATAAAACCTTAATCTTAACCAAGGGGCAGGGTAGATTTCAATTAATTCAACAGTGCGTCCTAATGCAAGGGAGTTAATACCAATCACACGGATAATGGTTTAAACTCATCTTCTTCCTCGCGTACATCATCAAAGGTCGAGGAAGCAATGAAGCAATAAAGCTCACAGTGTCTTCTTCCTCACACCATTCAACATTGAGGAAGCAAAGGAGAAAAAGATCATAATATCAAACAGGGGAGTCACACCCTTTCGGAATCAAAGGAAAAATAACTCAAGGATTGTTATAAAAAAAAAGTCCGCTAAGTCAAAAAAAAAATTGAAAAGAAAGATTGACTTTGACTTAGGCAAAAATTTGGGCATCCCGATGGACCACAAATTTAAAAGAATTTGTCCATGCAAAAATAAGGGATTTAAAAAAGAAATGGAAAAAAGGAACAATCTTATAAACGGAAGTGGGCGACTGCACCTCAAAAGGAAAAATCTCATTAAGGGTTTATACCATTGCCACCATGACTAAAGAAATTATCTTGCAAGATGAACGCATTTGTTGGGTTAATTGGATTTAGGAATGGAGAACATCAAGGAGAATGGGGAGGGTTAAATTTTAAATTTTGAGCCTTATATCTTTTGTTTCATAAACCGTGAACCAGACCACGTTATAACATACAAAAGTCCTAATTGAAGCTAGGGGCACTATAAAAGCATACTCGGCAAAGTCTTTGTTAAACTGACTCAAAATATAAAGGTTTGTTAAATCATCATTTTTCCATGGCAGGATATCATCTATCATACACCTCTTATAAATTCTCGATTTCAAAACTTGCATGAACATGGCGTTATAATTACTCTTCAAAAGAAATAATTTTACATGCAAATCAATACTTAGCATTGAAGGAATATCAACAAGGGTTTAATAAAGGGAATATCGATTAAAGACCCTTCTAACTATGGGAAATTATCAAGGAATCATTCTAATTAAGGGGGAAATCCTTATGATCATAAGGGCATATCATATGAAGATTCAACTCATTAGGGGCAAAACATTTCAAGATTTGACGCACCTGTGTCAAGAAAAGATTCCATGACTCTAATGATAAGGGGTATATATTTTCAAGAGGATCATACTGGGGAATACCAACTCAAGAGTGCAGTGAGGCCAATCACTCCAGATGTCATATAATCAGGGACATATTATTCAATATTCAAATACTGAGGCAAGTCATATAAAGGTCATATTGCAGCATTGTGGGACCCAAGTCCCTTTCATTCAATTCCTCTAGACCACAAGGACCAGGGGCATACCTTTAAAGGATTCAAACAATGGGAGACACTTTTCAAGATGTAAATATTGGAGGCAATTTATATAAAAGTCATATCACATTATGGTGGGATCCAAGTTCCTCTTCAAATAATACCTTCATGACAAATGGTAGACCATTCAAAAATTCCATACTGGAGCAGGACACCTTAACGACATGGTGAAACTGATCATTCCAAGAGTTAATCAATTCAGGGTATACTTTTCCAAGACTCAAATACTAGGGCAGTTCATCTCAAGGTCGTATCAATGCAGGGTGGGATCTAAGTTACTTTTCAGGCATAATTTTTCAAAACTCAATCAAGCAAGGGCAATACCCTCCGAAGCATAATTAATATGGGACAAAATACTGCAAGGATTTATCAAAGAAAACGGCTTCAAAACAAGGTTTCATATGGGGCATATCATTCTAAGGGTTAATTATTTGAGGAAGAATCTCTCCAAGGCTAATACAATGTCAAGACGTCTTAAGGACATGGTATAATCAAGATGCTTCAAAGTGCATATTGAGGTGGATCACCTAGAATACCCAATAAACTGGGGCAACCACGGATACTACGGGGGAAAGACCTCTCATCATTGTCGAGATGCACATGCAAGCTCTATCCATCATCAAGAAATGTCAAGTTCAAAATGAGTATCGAGAGATCATGCTAGCTTAATACCTATTATCATTGTTTGACAAATAGCCTTATTTTTCTCATCATAAGAGTACTGTTGAGACATTTAAATCATCTTCATGCATTAATCATGTCGATGCGCTCTAGTATCTAATAATGACATAACATCACATGCTTACATGAACATTCATACATAACATAGGATTTGTGATCGCTCATAGAAGACAAATCCCCAACTTATGAATCTACCCAACACAAGGGATAGTTTCCATCAAGTATCTAAGGGTTTGTTATCAAAGGTTTCATTAGGAATTTTCAACAGGGGTTTCATTAGAGGTCTTATCAAGGAATTTTATCAAGGGAATATTATCCATGGGGTTCAACTAAGGAATTTTTATCGAGGAAGTATCATCGATAGGGTTCAATTAAGGAATTTTATCAAGGGCAGTTTACCAAGGGGGTTCTATCAAAAGAGTTTTTATCGGAGCATCATCTACAGGGTCTAACCAAGGGTTCATTAGGATTTTACTAAGAAGTTTCAACAAAGTGGTATTAAGGGGTTTCATCAGGGATTTATCAAAGGGTTCACCAGAATTTCCCATTAAAGGGCTTTATCAAGGGAGTTTTTCAAAGGGTTTATCGGGATTGTTATCAAAGGATTCTATCAAGGGGTTTCACCATATTTCATCAATAGGTTTTATCAAAAGGGATTATCGGGATTGCCATCAATGGATTCTATCAAAAGGGATATTATCGAGGAATTTTACCCAGGGGAGTTTATCAATGGGATTTGTCAAATATGGTTTCATTAGGGGGTTTATCAAGGGTTTATCAAAGGTTTTATCAAGGAATTCAACCAAAGAAGGTTGTATCAAGGGGGTTTCATCAAATAATGTTATTAAGGGTTTCACCAAGGTTTTATCATTAAGGGCTTTAATCAAAGGGATTTTATCATGAGTCTCATCAAGGGAATCGTTAAGGGATTCTACAAAACAATTATCTAGGGGTTTTACCGGATGTCTATCCAAATAAGGGGTTCTATCTAGAGATTTTCACCAATGGAATTTCATTAAAATTGTATCAAGGGGTTCTACCAGGGTTCTTATCTGAGGGATTTATCAAGAGGTTTTAATCAGGAATTTTAAGGGGTTCTACTAGATTATTTCTTTCAGGGTTTCTACTAGAATGCTATTAAAGGGATTCACTAATATATTGTCATGGGGATTCATCAGAGTTTTATCAAAGGGTTTTAGTAAAATATCTCACTGGGGTCTTATCAAGAGGTTTTGTATCAAGGGATTTCATCAAATAGGTTTTCATCTGAACTCTCATCCAAGGGGTTCCATCAAAAGGTTCTACAAAATTTTATTACGGGATTTTCATCAAAGATTCCATCAAGGGATTTTATAGAGGAATCTCATAAAAGGGAGTTTATCAATGGATTTCAATAAAAAGGGATTTCATTAAGGGATTTATCTAAAGGATTGCATCAGGATTTTTTTAAGAGTTTGATTTGGGACTTAACAAAACATGGTTTCATCAGGGATTTGCCAAAGGGGTTTTACCAAGGGATTTACCAAAGGGGTTTCATTAGGGATTTTATCAAAGGTCCATCACAAGTTCTCAAAGAATTTTAAGGACTTTATTTTAAGGGATTTTCATCTAATGGGGTCCATTGAAATTTTTCTAAAAGGGGATTCTTCCAGATTTTTGTCAAAGGGGTTTTACCAAGGGATGTTTATCCAAAAGGGGTTCTATCGGAATTTTGTCAAGGGGGTTCTACCTGATTTATATCAAAGAGATTTTATCAAGGGTTTTTATTCAAAAAGGGTTCTATCAAAATTTTTCCAAGGGGGGTCTATCAAAGTTTTATCAAAGGGATGTTACCCGGGGATGTTTATCCAAAAGGGGTTCTATAGAAATTTTGTCAAGGGGGTTATATCAAGGGATTTTTATCCAAAATGAGTTCTATTAGATTTTATCAGGGAGCTTTTACTAAAATTATAGATTATCATCTAAGGATGTTAGTTAGGGGTTACACCGGATTCCAGTAACGAAATCAATCAAAGGGATTCTATAAGGTATTCAACAAGGTATTTACCAAAAGGGATTTTATCAAGGATTTTATCAAAGAATTTTAAGGGATTTTCATCAACAAGTGTCTATTGGAA
Organism: Lathyrus aphaca; assembly: GCA_963966055.1. Lineage (NCBI taxonomy): Eukaryota > Viridiplantae > Streptophyta > Magnoliopsida > Fabales > Fabaceae > Lathyrus > Lathyrus aphaca. Next base: position 146,111,639 of record OZ014525.1, read on the forward strand.
TCTTCTCAAGGGATTGCACTATATTCCATCAAAGAAATTTATCAAAGGGATATATCAAAAGAATTTTACTAAGGAGTTTATACTAAGGGATTTATCAAAGAGTTCTACTATAATATTACTCAAAAGGGGTTACATCATGGGTTGTATCAAGGATTCAGGAAGAATTCAACAGTTAGGGATTATATGGGGTTCTACCGGATGTTCATCCAAATGGGTTATATGAAAGGGATTTTTGGGGTTCTACAAGAAGGGGTTCTATCTAATATTTGTCAAAGAGGTTATACATGGGGTTCTAATCGGGAGTGAAGGGATTCTATTCAAAGGTTTGTATCCAAGGTTATCAATGTATCACTAAAGTCATATTTGATTCCAACAACATGATTAGAGGATCATAGGAATCATATGCGATGTTAACCAAGAAGGGATGAAAGGGATTAAGGGGTTCTATAAGAGATTGATAAAGGGTTCTACTAGGGATTGAAAAGGGGTTCTATAAGACGAGGGGTTATATCGGTTTTTTATCCAAGGGGTTATATCATAATTTTTATACCATAAAATTTTACCAAAGGGGTCCTACCATATGTCTATTCAAAAGAGTTATATTAGGGGTTTTATCAACATATTTAAAGAAAATTTTATCGGATTTTTATCCGAGGGATTTATACGGTTCTGCAAGAAGGGGTTTCATTTAATATTTGTCAAAGGGGTTATCCATTGACGCTCTAATCGGGATTGAAAAAGTTCTATTCAGGGGTTCATGTCCAGAGTGATTAAGGTATCACTAAAAGTCATATCCCATTCCAGCAGCATGATCGGAAGATCATAGGAGTCATAGGAAATGTTCACCCAGAAAGGTTGAAAGGGATTAGGGGTTCTATCAGGGATCAATCAGGGGGTTCCATCGGGGTTTTATTAAACATCTTAGTCACAATTTGACGTCAAGAGGTTCTATCGGGGTTTTGTCAAGCAACTCTATTAGGAGTTGTCATAAGGGTTCAACCAAGGAGTATCACGGGGTTCTACTGATTAAAAAATTCATTAGGGGTTCCATCGGGCTTTCATCCTAAATGGAAGTCAGACTTGCAAAAGTTCTATCATATACATGGATATGGAAGTATTTGAGTCACCAAGGTTTGGTTTGCTCTGGAGGCACGAGGTTTGTTGGCGTCAAAATTTGGGGTCCTCTTATATTTAATCGTCTCCTTTTCAAAATGAGGAAGGCTCGTCGACATCATCATTCTGATTCGAAGCCAATTAAATAGGGGCAGCTGTCGTACCCTAAATTTTGACCAGTATTCAGGTCACCCTCTATAAGCTAGAAAAGTCAAAGGGAGACCCTCTTTGATTTTTAGTACATTGTAAAGGGTGGGATTTTAGTCTAGGGACTTAATTTATTTTTGGAGGTTAGGATACTTATATTGATAGAAAGCATATTATAAATAAAAAATAAAGTATAAATATTATTTGTAAGAAGGGTTAAAATTAGAAATTAGGTTCTTAATTAATATATTACTCTTGGGATATAATTTTATTTCAAATAAATATAATAGTCCATTTGGTAGAGGAATAGGTCTAAGCCTTGTAAAGGCAAGTGCATGAGTTCGAATTCAACTCCCACCAAATTTTAGAACTTTTTTTCTTTTTTCTTTAGGTATTAATCTATTCTAATTTCAAAATTAGTATTTTATTTAATTCACTATTATTATATTTTAAATCTAGAAAGATAAAGAAATAAGTATATAAAAAAAAGTTTTTTTTTTAATATTTTAATTGGTAATTGATTTTTTTTAATAATTTATTATTATAGTAGTACTATTAATGGGAATAATAATCATAAACTTTTCTAACCCAAAAATTTGTTACAAGTTGAAATTCTAATATGAGTTCTGTTACGATCATCTTTATTTTTAATTAATTAGTAATTAATAAAAAAATTATTATGAATCATCATTATAAAAGAACCCAAATATCTCAAAGTCAATATTCCCAAAAACAATATTTTTAACTAATTAATTGATTGAAATATTCCTAATTGATAAATAATAATTAAATTAGTAAAATCAAATTGAAATTCATTCAATCATTCACTTGTTTTGCCACCCCTACCCTCACTACTAGCTCAAAGTGAAAAATAGTTCCTTAAATTACTTATTTGTAATAATTATTAATTTAATAAATATTTCCTCTTATTTAAAACAAAAAAATAACTTTTTTAATCAATATAAAAGCAATTAGTGAAAAATAGGACACGTATGGAATTGTGTTATTATTAGATTTTTTTAAAAATAATTACTAACAATTACTAAAGAATAGGAAGTATAAAAAATTACTAATAATTCTTAGTTTAATAATTAGTATTGATTAAATTTCTTTTAATTAGGAAAAACAAAATCCCATTTTCCAAATAAACAAACAAGTTTTAATTTAATTAATCTGTTCGACATTTCTAATTTACTATTATTAATAATTGAACATTTAAAAATAAAAAGTTCACATTTTATTCGATGTCATTTAACACCCTTAGTTTTAGGATGATATTTCAATTTTTGGAAAGAATCAATATGAGTAATTATATAGAGAAAAATTAAATATATTTATAGTCAATTGTTTTGGCCTGTATCTCTTGTAATCTGATATTATTTTGACTATTTTACCACTTGTAAAAAAAATTAATTCCATAGTAATGGGGTTGTAGTTATAATTGTGAGACTTTTAATATGATACATATCTTTTGATATAATTTGCTCATTTGTGTGTATTGCAAAATTATTCTCTCTTATTGAATACTATCATTATTATTATTATTAAACATTATTAGGGGATTCAATTCTCTTTTATTTTTGTTTACTACTATTATTATATATTATTATTAGTCATTATTTGAGGATTCAAAAATTGATACGATTCTATGATTGCCGAAACCAAATCAGTCCCAAATATGTATCAATATCATTCCATTCAAGCAAATTTCAAAATTAAAACCGAAGAGAATCAAAATCATAATTTAAAAATAAATCAATATTAATTCAAGAATTTTTTGGATTCAATATAAATTAAAAGGAAAAAACACAATAAAGGAGAGAAAAAAAGAAAAAGGAAAACACGATGAAACAGAGGGAATAAAAAAAATCTAAAAAACTTCATCTCCTTCATAATCCACAATTAACTAAATCCACTCTAAAAAAGTTGTTGGTCTTCATATCGAAGAACAACAACAACTCAAAAACCCTGAAACTTCTACCAGGGTGAAGATCAAATAAGTGGGCAAAAATCGGAATTGGTGTCTTGGAGATCGGATCGAAAGAGCAAAGAAAGACAAAAGGGGAAGGATTGAGAACGGTGGCACGAAGAAAACAAAAAGGTTCAAAGAAATTAATTTGCACACCAGGATAAACCTCGATCCTGTAGGTTGGTCTTATCTTTTTATATAATGCATGATCTCTTGGTTTGTTGGTCTGAATTTTGTTTATTATAATGTCGCTTCATTCATTCTTGATTATGGGTTGATTTTTTTTAGTATTATATTATGTTTTAACAACAGTTTAAATTATCATAGGTTTTAATATATAAAAAAAATTCACTTAGTTAAAGTCTCTACGAATTAAAATGCACCCCTGGGTTTAGTAATTAATTAAATTAATTCCTTAATTTAATTAATAATTAGGGTTTAGAGGTCATTAGGAAAATAAAAAATTAGGATTAGATTTATAAACTTGGGATTTTATGTTTTTTTATTTCTAGAAATTTATTTTGGGTTTTGGGTTAAATAATGGTTTAAATTTTAAAATTAAATAATGTGTTTATTTTATAAAAAATGGAAAAATTACTTTTCAATATTGAGATTGTAAAATCTGGATTTTTATGGAGATGCTTGTTTTTTTAGGGATTTTTAATCATTTGGATTTATGGTTTATTATTAAAGGGATTTATATATGGTTATCAAATGAAATTTAAATATAATTTTAGGATTAAAATTTTAAATGGAATAAATATAATTTCGGGATTAAATTTTTAAATGGAATATAATTTTGAGATTAAAAGTTTACATTGAATTTAAATATAGTTTTGAAATTAAAATTTTACTATTCTATTTAGATTATTTGGGTTAGGAATGTTATTAAATAATTTTGGGTTTTTATCTACTCTTTTAAGTATATGTTTGGGTTTAATTTTAAAATTTGGGATTCTTTTAGTGAAATCGGTTATTCACAAATATTGGGGATTTAATTATTTTTATTGATAAACAATTTTGATATGGACTTGATTGTTTTTAATTTGGGTTGACTATAATAAATCGGGAGTGACTTTTGTTAAAATTATTATTAGGAAATAGGGAATAAAATATTGTGATTATTTTTGGAATTAATATTTAACATTTTAAAATGAGTTGTCATCATATAACATGTTAAAATTGTTTAATGATGTTATTCTCTAAAATTTGGGGATTTAAATATATGGTTTTATAATATATTTATAATTTTTTTGGGATTTAAAAATATGGAGTTTATTATATTTCATAATATTGGAAATAATAGTTTGTAATTTTGATTCGGTGTTTTAATTTTTAATCTTGGGTTTTTTATATGATTGGAATTTAAAACAAATGTGGATTATTTTATTAAATTATTTTGGGATTTTTTAGATGAGAATTACATCTATTTTAATTTTTAAAAAAAAAAGAGATTTTAATATATTTCTGTTTGGGATTTACTAAATTTTATAACCTTGGGGATTGAACTTGGGATTTAAAGAATTCTATTTTTGAATTAGAATTTATTTTGGGATTGGAAATATTAAATATTGGGGAATTTCATTTTTGTATGTGGGGATTTAAATTATTATGATAAAATACATTTTGGGATTTAAAAATGTCTATTTATGTTTGGGATTGATTTTTAAATATTGGGTCTTACCTTGGGGTTTTACAAAGTTTATGGGGTTTTATAAAAATATTTTTGGGGGTTTTATTTAAGGGATAATTATATTGGAATTTTATAAAAGTAATTACTATTTAAAATAATAATAATTAAAAGGGTTTAAAATAGGGGTTTAATGAACTTAGTAAAGGGATAGTTAGAAAAATTAGGAATAGGGTTTAGGGGTAGGGGAATTGAACTACGACGCTCTGATCCCTCTTTTGAGGGTACGTAGGCATAGGGGTTTTGAACAAAGACCCTAGCGAGTACAATAAGGGATAAAATTAGGATTTTTTTTATTTATTAAATTGGAATTTATAAAAACAAACAAACAACCCTAAGAAACCTAAAAAGGATCCTATTGAATACAATAGAAGTGAGAGGTGCCTAACACCTTCCTCCCACTTAACTGACTCCCGGACCTTAGGATTTAGGTTTATCCTTATTTCCCTTAAAAAATAGGATGGCGACTCTAAAATTTTAAGTCGGCCGCGACACTAATGGTGAAGAAAAACTGCAGAAGTAAAAGATGTCAAAGAAGATGTCCTATCATGTTAATAGGACATCCTGAAATATTACTTCAACATATTTAATTCAGTAACAAATCTTTTCAGGATTTGTTTCACTCCTAAAAGACTGGATCAAGGAGCAAAGATAGAAAGCCCAAGTAACAACAAAGGACTATATATATATATATATATATATATATATATATATATATATATATGTGTGTGTGTGTGTGTGTGTGTGTGTGTGTGTGTGTGTGTGTGTGTGTGTGTGTGTGTGTGTGTGTGTGTGTGTGTGTGTGTGTGTGTGTGTGTGTGTGTGAAGACTTATACCTAGGGTTAATTATGCCTTATGTAACAATTGTAACCTAGCTCTCTTTTGTAAAAATAAGAGTTTAGGTTTTGAGAGTCGTTGGCTCTTAGGGTTGTAGTTCCAATCTGTCGTATGGGATGCAAAGAGGACGACATATGTGCATGTACACAACCAGAAGCCTTTAGGTAATGGTTTGTGTAATGTTCTTAGACAAAGCTTTTAAGCAAGTCCAGGATAACTTATAGGTCAAGAAACCATAATAGGTTTTGGAGATCAACAGAAGACAGAGACATCGCATGTAGTGATGAAGGATGTGAGAAAGAGTCGCATACCGGAGGTTGTAAATGACTAGAGTTTAGCCTTAGATATAGATGTTCATTGAGGGTAGTGATTAAGATAAAGTTATAAACCGTGAGTTTAGCTTTAGGGTAATACTACAAGATAGTGAAGTTTTCATTCTGGATTGGTATCCCCCAGATGTAGGTTTGTTAACACTGAACTAGGTCAACAATTACTGTGTTCTTTATATTCTACAAATTAGGGTTGATAACGTCTAATTAGTTTGTGTACTGAAGAATATTGGGTTGAGTTCTTTGAGGGATTCAAATAAGAAAACTGAATTGGGGTTTTCCTTCTAAATCATTGATGATTTTAGGGTTTTGGATAATATTATGCAATTCGGATTCGATCGAGTGAAAACCTTGGGAGAAAGGGGGCCTTACAAGGGAGTAGCGTGAGACGGTGGATCGTGTTGGTAAATATTGGGTTCAACAAGTGTGTGTTTTGGATTAATTCGACCGTGTGAAGTCCTTAGGACAAGGACGTGCCATACAAGGAAGTGGAAAGAATTGGTGAATTGAAGCGACATTATTGGTGACTTGATCAATATTTGATTAATGGTTTTAGAGGTGGTAGAATCAACAACAAACCATATGGTTTGTAGAGTTAGTGTTCTTCATCTCTTGTATATAGAATTTTTGCAAAGTAAGGTTAATTGCAACTATCTCAGTTCGAATTTGAATTAAGGGCAAACATACCCATAACGAGGCCGATTGGGGAACTGCATAAACAAATCATTCTCTCGCTCTCTCTCTCTTTTTAATTTAGTTTAGAAAATTATTGAATTCATTGGTTGTTTAATCAATTTGATTGGGAGTTATTTTTATCATATTTTTGAATTAGGTTTGTTGATAGAATCATAATCCGATTGATTGTGATTGGTTTTATGATCAACAAAATGAAGTAAATTTCCAAACAATATTGATTGCACACAAGGTGTTCGATAAATTGCATTATTGTGTTTTTGTAATTTTTGATCATTGGGAATAAGATATACGTATAGTTTAGAATTTAATTGTTTGTGATTAATCGTTGTTGAAATTTTTTTGTTCATTATCATTAGATTGTGTACCTTTACGCATATCTGAGCTTTTCGATAGAGGTTCGATTAGACGATTCAATTCAGGTTGTTTCTGTAACACCCCATTTTTAATATTTATTCGTCGGGTATTTTTGGTGTATTGTTGGCCTTGTTTAAGGTGTGTGTCTTGTTGTTTTGGTGTAGTGTCCTAGTCGAACGGGTAGAATTGTGTTTTGATTAGTAATAAGGGTGTGAGAATTAAGACCAATTAATCACTAATTTTATTATTATTATTATTATGAAAATAATATTAGTAATATTAGGATTATTATTATTCTTATTCAGTTTTAATTCAAATAAGAAAGAATTAGTATAAACCAATATTAGAGGAATAATCAGAATTAGGAAGGGAATTAGTCATAATTTGTGAAAAGAACCAAGGAGGGCTAGGAAGAGGAAGAACAACTAGGACATCCTTCATAGAAGAAATTCGTAAGAAAATTCATCCAAATTCGAGGTAAGGGGGAGAAAGGATTCTCTTTAGGTGATTTAACATGATGGGGGTAGTGAGGGGTTCCTTCCCTCGTAGGATTTTCAATGTTTATGATGTTCTATGATGAATCTGTAATTGTATGATTATTGTTGCGAATTTATGAATGTGATTGTATGATCTTGTTGGTCTTTGATGGAGTATTGTTGTTGTAATTCTGTTGGAATGCATAGTTTATGCAGATTTTTGTTGTTGCAGAAGAACAGTTGCGAATCTAGATCTTGAACAATGATAAAACGAGATTTAGTAACTTAGATGAAAGAAGAATGTGATTAAGAGTGTAAAACTGGTATAGAAACATTCTTAAGTCTGACATGAAGTATGAAATCGAGAACTAGGATGAAGAGATTCAGAAAATAGGAGAAAACACAAAAAATGACTGGTTTCTGCCATACGCGTATGGGACATGTCTATACGTGTATGATGGGAGTGGAAAGGGAGTATTATGCGTAACACAAGGGGCATACGCGTATGGATGATGAAATTTTAGGACCCTCTGCCAGTTCTAGTAAGATACGTGTGAGAAACTATGTCAATACGTGTAACAGGCAGCGTATGGGGTGCATTACGAGTAACATGCAGCGTATGGGGAAGGGATACGCGTAATGGCGGGCGTAGGATGTGTAGAAGCCTACACATACGTGTATGGCCTAGGGAAATACACGTATGACCAAGTATGTAGGGCGAATTTTGCAGTTTCGCGATTTCTGTCCCGATTTCACATCTGTTGCCGATTTTCTTGATCTGAGACTTTAACGTGGACCTTAAGACATATTTAATCTAGTATTGGTGTGGAGATTTAATTAATGACGAAACTTAGGTAGATTTAACTAGAAGATTAATCAGTTAAGTCGCGTGAGGATTATATTGGTGGTTGTGTGGAATTATTGTTGCGTATTGATCGATGGATCGTTTAGATGTATAATATGGTGGTTATTCATGTTGTATGCATATTCATGGTCATGCATACATTGTAGTATTATTGTTGGGATGAATCGTTGTCGGATGGGCGTATGCGATTCATCCGTACTCCATTGTGGAGAATGGTGGGATAATCATTGTCGGATGAGCGTATATGATCTATCCATGTTCAATTGAATGAATAAAAATTGGTACCACATGCATTGTGTCGTTGTTGAGTCACATTGCATAATTATCGTTGTTTCGTTGTTGCATAATTATTGGTGTGATATTGTTGTATATGTTGATTTGTGTGAGGAACTGACCTTAATATATTTTATGCACCGTTAATATTTAAATTTGTTTCTCACCCCTTTGTTGTTGTTGTGTATGTGATTCTTTGGAAGTACAAATAATCCAGGTATCTGAGTGTGCGTGGAAGTTGTGTTGCATGATCGAGTCATAGGAATGCTCTGATACGTAACACGAGATGGGAACTTTTTGATGTTTTGTTTATTTTGTTACGTATCTTTTCATGTTGATTGGAAACTTATAAACCAAATTTATTGAGGATTTATTGTTGATGTTGACATGTTGCCTAAGTTGAATAAATTATGTTTTTCGTTGTTTTAATCGAGAAGTTTATTGATTATTTCTGTTGATGTGGCATTCCATTTGTTTTAAACTAATTTTTCGTATTAAACTATTATTTTATAAATTGGGAAAAGTGGGGTGTTACAGTTTCCGCTGTGCCATAAAACTTTTGAAAATCATTTTTTCCAAAAGTTTGATTTTAAATTTGTGATCTATTCACCCCTTCTAGATTGAAGCCTATCGTCTAACAATTCGTAGTCGAGCCCTTGAAACCAAGAATGCAGATCTTCATTCATCATTGCCACGTTAGAGGAAATAGAACTTAACTTGGTGTGATAGGAATGAACGTCCTAGTTGAAGTGAGATGAAGATCGATACTTTAGAAACAAACTCCTACAAAAGTGAGAATACTCGGAAGGGGAGTAACATAAAGTGAGATAAGCCTATAGTGTAAGGGACCTCACCAGCAAAAAAACTCCCTAAAAAATACCCTAGTCTTAGGTGAAGAGGTCAAACCAAAGATTGTCCTGGTAGAAACTAATGAGCCCTTGGTCACACTCACGAAAGTTGTCTTGAGAGAAGCACTGCAGGTATCCCAGATTAAGGAACAACTTAAAGGAAGGTTTTCAAGATTTATGCTCTCCACACAACTGGAATACCCTCATATAGGCCTGGGACCTCATATGAAGTTAGGAATGAGCAACTTTTAAATGTTTTAGAATGACCACTTCGAAGTCGAAAATTTTTTAGTCGCAACCATATTCTTGTGAACAGACATCATAAAGCGGGACTGTGAATACATCAAAAGTGTTGCATATCCTCTTCTCCAGACCTACTGGAATAACATATCAATTCTGAGGGTCGTTGACCACAATGCCAACAACCTTTATCGTCGCCTCAGTATTCAAAATATACAAGGTATCTATTACTTTGATGCATCTGACAGACCTCGAAGATTCAAATAAGCTTTCACTTCAACGTCATTGGACTCATAACTATTAGTTCTTAAGCAAAGTTAATTGTACCTTTTAGCACGTTCTCTCGCCTGTCAGTTGGTCTGCATTCCTCCTCGATTAAGATGGGAGGGGCATAAGGACCTCGACACGAGACACCTCTGCATTTACTCTAATATCGCACGTTCGAAACCTCTTAACTTCCAATTCTTCCAATTCGCATATCATAATTCATCATACTTAAATAAAAAGGAAATTGATGTATTTTAACATTTCTCTAAACTTTTTAAATTGTACTATTATATAGAAACTTCTTCTAGCAAGTTTATAAAATGTTTATGTATCCTAAGAATGTCGTTTTAATTTTCTTTATGTTTTTTATTATAACAAAATTATTTATTTTAAGAATAAATGAACAATAAACACATTTTCAAGTAAAAAAAGAAGTCTAAAATATAATACCTCACCAACCTTAAATTCATTCATATCAACAACTAGAAAGACAAATTTGGTTTGTATAACAGGACAGATTTGGAAACAAATCACGTCGACACGAAACAATTGGCCCATGCACATCATCGTCTTAAAAAAATTTCATCATTCATTTAATTCCCAATTTTCTTCCAAATCCAAATAATTTTCCATTTATACTAAAAATCTCACCATTTTCTGCAATTTCGTCTCTTTTCTACCAACATAAACATTATGGTAACAAATGTTGCAATGTCGCATTCAACATCATCAACGACGTTTTAACTTTTAACGTCTTCAAGGTTTAACACTTGTGAAGATTTTATACGCATCATCATATTCTTCTGGTGATTCAAAGCTTCCATTTTTGTGTTTTTTTGTTGTTTTTTCACGTGATTGGTGACACTGTTTCGTAAGATTAGAAGAAAAGTTTTGTTTTTTGTGCTGAATTCTACTGATTTGAGGTGATGGGTCGTTGCCCATGTTTTGGGTCTAGAAAGAAGGAAAAAAGGAAAGACCTTAATGGTCATGAAGATGAAGAGGATGATGTCAACAACCTTAAATCTGTTGGGACTGCATCGGTTTCTGGAAGAGCTTTAGGTGCATTTTTATCATATGTTTGATTATGTTCATTGTGATTGTTTTTCAATGATTAACATTTGTTTCAATTTTGTAGGGTTTAGGTTTCTACCAATTTATCAATAAAATTATTTGATGGGTTTTTGGGTTTAAGCATTCATTGTGTTAGATTATCCTTCATTGATTCAAGTTTATGTGTTTCTTCATCATATATTTCTCTCTTAAGATTTTAGACAAATCGGCTTCTTGAGTTTGAATTATTGGATAATGACATGATTTTTCGCTAATTCTAGGGTTTATAGTTCTTAAATGGTGGTTAGAGAAAGGGAAAAAGGTCTTGTTGTTGTTATCTTAGGGTAATTTTTAATTTGGATTGACAAATTAAGGAGAATTTCAAGTTTCATACCATCGTCTCATTGGATTATGTGTTGAACTCTTATGTACGATGTGAGAACTTGCATGTGTGGAAAAGTGTGGAAATTCAAGTATGAGTGGTTAAGTCTCACATTGACTATAAAGAGACGAAATATTGAATATATAAGAGAAACGACTCATACACTCAATGCTTTAAGGTCTTAGGTTAATATACAGTGTCAAGGTTTCTTACGATCCCGTTCCCTTTAGCTCTCTCACAAATCTCTTGATTTGGATCACCATGTTCTTTTTTGACTCTCAATTCAAGGAAGCGTTGGGTTAAATACATTCATTCTTTCACATGATAATTTTCTAAGATCATAAATAGTGCTTGTTTTCAGCTCAAACACAGCTCATTAAATATTCTGCATATTTTTCTACCCCTGCAGCTATATCTAGATATTATAACTAGTATTTCATATGTATCTACTTGATACAAATTGATTAGAGAGTTCCATTCTTAGATGATCACAAGCTTGATTAAATTTGAAAAGTTATATACCTATGAACCGAAATTGACATAATATGGTTTGATACAGAACGGAGATCAGAAGCTACTCCGGAAGAGAATATCGACAGTTCTAATAAGGCGCAGATATTTACCTTCAGAGAGCTTGCGACGGCAACAAAAAATTTTAGGGATGAAACCTTTATTGGACAAGGTGGATTTGGAACTGTCTACAAAGGAAAGCTAGATAAAACTAATCAGGTACTATAGTTTAAAGAACGAACGATTTTTCGTACTGGTTTCTTATTTACAATACTCATAAATCAACTATGCGATGTAAATGATCAGATGGTAGCTGTTAAAAGACTTGATACATCTGGTGTCCAAGGGGAGAAAGAATTTTTAGTAGAGGTTCTCATGCTCTCTCTTCTACACCATCCCAACCTTGTTAATATGATCGGTTATTGCGCTGAAGGCGACCAACGACTTCTTGTGTATGAATACATGCCTTTGGGATCCTTAGAATCTCATCTCCATGGTAATGTAACATTTAGCTTTTTCTACATTAAAGTTACTAATTCATAATTATCGGTCCATATTTCGACCAAAAAGATGTATTTTTTTGTTTTTGTTTATATTTAAGTTCGGAGTAGTAGTAGTTACTATTTTGTTGTGGTTGCGTGCAGATCTTTTCTCTGATAAAGTACCGCTCGATTGGAATACCAGAATGATGATAGCTGCGGGTGCTGCAAGAGGACTAAATTATCTCCACCACGAAGCGAAGCCTTCTGTTATATACAGAGATTTGAAATCATCCAACATACTTTTGGATGAAAGATTCAATCCAAAGCTTTCTGATTTCGGGCTTGCGAAATTCGGTCCGACGGGAGACCAATCATATGTCGCCACTAGAGTCATGGGAACACATGGTTATTGTGCACCTGAGTATGCAACTACTGGAAAATTAACAATGAGATCTGACATCTATAGTTTCGGAGTCGTGTTATTGGAGCTAATAACGGGACGTAGAGCGTATGATGATAATCTCAGCCACGACAAGCATCTTGTCGATTGGGTAATGACATATATCACATTATCTTTCTACTTAATCTATGATTATGCATATCATTCGAGTTATTGCATCTTACAAATACGTTACGGTTAACGAAACTCGATTGCTTACTTGGCCTACAGGCACGCCCGTTCTTCAGAGAGAGAAGCAGTTATCCAAAACTAGCCGATCCACATTTGCATGGTCATTTCCCTATATCGGGTCTAAGGATGGCCATTGAAATGGCGTGCATGTGTCTTCGAGAAGAGCCGCGTCACCGGCCTGGTGCAGGCGATATAGTATTAGCCCTAGATTACTTGTCAGCCAAGCAATATGTTCCAAAAGTATCCGGAACAATTAGCACGGGAAGCATGGAGATTGAAGACTCTCCGAAAGAATCAACGATGGTTTTGCCGATCTTACCTAAAGACTCGCTAAGAGAACAAGCTGTTGCAGAGGCGAAACAGTGGGGGGAGACATGGAGAGAAAAGAGAAAACAAAGTTGTGAAAATAGTCCAGAGGAAATAAGGTAACAAAAACTTTTTATTCTCTTGTAGATTCAACTTTAAAAATTGCAAAAGGAATATAAAAGGAAATTTCTTTGTTGCAGATTAGATTGCAGCTAGTGTCAACAAAGGTATGAGAAAATGCAAAGAAACTCCAAGATTGAATTGTAGCTAAATAAAATAGGTTGGCTAGCTATTTTTTTAGAAGTGGTTTTTGGGAACTTGTGAACATGAGGTTCAACTTTACTTGTTTTAACAAGAGGTTAGTTAAAACTTTACATGTTCAAACTAAGTATTATTGTTTATCGTAGTCGTCTCTGATTTGAGGGATTAGTCTCTACAATTGTGCACGGAAGATATCAGATTTAAAAAAAATACTTACAAATCATTAGTTCTTTCATTTTAAACATAAAATAGATAGCAAATTGATGACATTTAAGCTCAATTGAAGTCCAGCTGAAGTTTTGTTCAATTATAGAGAGACCCATTGTGGATATTTACAAGAATATGTTGAACTTTGAAATGCTGAGTTTTTTTTATTGGAATTTGTTTTCTCCTATTCATTGTTATGTAGCAGAAAGAGGTCTACAAATTTGGGCCATGACAGGTGTATTTTAGCTTAACGACATGTTTATGGTATGGGTTCAAAAAAATAAATATAAAAAAATTATCTATTAAAAAAATTGTTTCATCTTTTCATTTCTATTCCACTTTCTGAGTTCTTATCACAACAACAATTAACGTTATTCTAAACCATTAAAAAATCATTTATGTTTCTTATATGAATGGTAAGGTAGTTTAAATTAGAAATTGACTTAATTGCATTTTAGTTCCCCTATTTATATATTTTTAACATTTTAGTTTTTTTTAATTTTTTTTTAACTTTTTGGTTCATTGAGTTGTCATTTTCTAGAATTTTTTTTAGTCCACATGTTTTGATTATGTGGTGCCCAAAGTGGTGAGTTGGCATGGAAAATGAATTATCACATCATTTAATTATCACTCCAATATTTATTATTGTTTGGACAAATTCCTCATCAATATCAAAATCAACTCGTCGTGCTTATTGTTCCAATTCTTAAAACAATATCTTCTTCCATTATTCATAAAACTACATCAAAATTTGGTTTTTTACAACCCCATTTTTGGGTAATTGTTTATTTGTGTTGGAAATTTGAAAGTTTGGTCCTTTATAACAAAAATTCTTTTGGGTCTTTTTATATTTGTATTAAAGATTTCAACATTTGGTCCTTTTAAGGAAAGGTTTTCTGGGTTTTTGAGGTTTTTGTACTAATGTTTCATGGTGGTAATAGATCTGGTGTTTTGAGGTTTTTGTATCATACGTTTTTCTCCCAAATTAAATTTCATTTAGATTTATGTATTTTAATCTTGGTTTTTTTTATTTATAAATATTTAATATTTGGATTTAATAAAATAACACTATGTATTTATCTCTAGGGTCATTATCAACACAATATATATTTTATTTTAATTCATCATTATCTTAATTTAAGAGAAAATATCCTTATTTTTAAATATCAATTTTTTTCTTTTTTTCATCTCACAATTTCTTTTTTTAATAATTATTTAATAGACTTAAAATTATATAATTATTGTTCATTTTACAATTAAATAAATCATTTTTAATTTTGTATTTGTACACATCAAATAATATTTTTATTTCACAAATCATTATCGCATCAATATTTTTTTTATCTTTATTCATGTCAAGAGTCTTTTTTCTTCTTCTTTTTACATCATTATTTAATACAATTGAAATTGTATAGTTATTTTTTATT
This sequence comes from Lathyrus aphaca, assembly GCA_963966055.1. Lineage (NCBI taxonomy): Eukaryota > Viridiplantae > Streptophyta > Magnoliopsida > Fabales > Fabaceae > Lathyrus > Lathyrus aphaca. Next base: position 146,126,999 of record OZ014525.1, read on the forward strand.
TTATAATTAAATAACTAATTTCAATTTTACATCTGTATATAAATACATTTTATATTGTATCAAATAAATTTTTTATTTCACGGATCACTATAAACACAATACATATTTTATTTTAGACAATAATTATCTTAATTTAAAAGATAAAATCTTTATTTTTAAATATTAATTTTTTCATCTCACGAATCTCTTTTTTTAATTTATTTTATATAATTATTATTCATTTTTAAATTAATAATTAATTTTAAATTTAAATACATACATAAATATATTTTATATCATATCAAATTTCCATATATATCTAAATATAATTTATAGCGTTTACTATACAAATCATGAAAATCACAAATCTGGAAAAAAATCTTAAAATTTCAAAATCACAAGAAAAAAGTCTCATATAAGAGGATGACATTGTTGTTTGCTTCAACTTTGGTGATGTGTTTAAGTCGGTTTGTTTCTCATGAAGGCGAAAGAAAACCGACATGAACATGTGTTGAGAGATGTTGAAGAAGAGGAACAACATAGAGGAAGTGGCCGGCGATTTGAAATGGAGAGGAGTTGGTTTCGTAGTTGTAACAAGTTTGTATCTCACGGTTGTGAAAAGAGAAAGTAAAAAGTAAGAGTTTTGTATCACATGTGTTGGTGGTGATTGTTTGAATGGAAGGTAAGATTTTTGTGAGTATTAATGGAGTTCGTGAGAAAATGGAGAGAATGAAATTTTGATGGTTTCGTGGAGAATCACAGTGGTTGGAGGTGATGAAGAAGAATGGACGTGAACCAGGGTGAATGGGTTGAAGAATCACTTTGAAAATAGTGACGAATATAGGGTTGAACAAGAGGGATGAATGTTGATGATGAAATTTTTTTATAGAATGATATAGTGTTTATAGTGATATAATTACTGTTTTATTTTCTTTCTCAAACTTTCGATTTAAATATATTTGTATTGGTAGATATTAATATAATTATTTGTATGATAGAAATTTATTATTTGTAGTTAGTGATATAAATAAGTTATTTTTATGTTATAATGTCGATGTGTATATAGTGATATAATTATTGTTTTGCTATATTTGGAGATGATAATAACATAATGGATATTAGTACTTCTATAGACATGAGTAATAATATAAGAAATTTTGATTTGAATGAATGTCCGGTGGAAGATTTTCCCGTGGAGAATGATTATTTATTTTGTTGAACATTTTGATTGTAATATTATGACAAAAGATGTGTTAGAAGGTGATATTATTAGTAGTATTGAGAAAGAGATTCTTGTACCTTCTAGTAAGAATGTTGATATCAATGAGTTTATAGAAGAGGTTGATAATCATGGAGCAAATAATGAGATAAATGATATTCCTTTTGTTGGCCAAATTTTTCTTAGTGAAGAAGAAGTATTTGTCTTTTACAAGAGATATGCATATCAACATGGATTCTCAATTAAAAAGGGTAGATTCATCAAACAAAATGGAATATTAGCAGGCGTGATTTTTTTTTGTCATCGTGAAGGTAAAGTCTTCTTGAAAATCATAGATCTGTCAAAAGAACAGAGAAAAGGAGAAACATCAAAGTGTGAATGTAAAGCTCATTTGCGAATTTTATTACAAAAATCTCATGATATATTTCCAAGTGAATGGCGAGTTAGAAAGTTTGTGGTTGAACATAATCATGATTTGCTAACCCAGTCAGAGGTGCGCTTTTTACCGACTTATCGAACTATCTTAGAAGATGATTATGAACGTATTTTCTTATTAAAAGAATGAGGGCTTTCAGTTAGACAAATAAAGCGTGTCATGGAGCTAGAAAAAAATGTGAAGCATGGTTATCTTCCATTTATGGAGAAGGACATTCACAATTTATTTTTGAAAACTAATAAAGAAGTTGAAAGAAGTGATGTTATGGACCTTCTGAAGTATTGTGAGGATACAAAAAAGAGGTGTTTAAAATTTCAGTATGCTTATACTCTTGATGAAGAAAGAAGGTTACAACATATTTTTTGGTCTCCTACTTCTTGTTTTGATTGGTACCAAAAGTATGGTGATGTTGTTGTATTTGATACTACATACAAGGTCAATTCATATGAAATGTCATTTGGTATATTTGTGGGTATGAATGGTCATGGAAAGAATGTACTTTTTCGGATGTGCACTCTTACGAAACGAAACAACATTCGCATTTCGTTGGTTAATGAAAGTAATTCTATACTTACATTTGTTTCTTTATATAGTTGACACTTTTCATTTAATAAAACAAATCTAAATGTTTTTAATTATATTTTTTTAGACATTTATATCTTTGATGAAGAAGCCACCAAAAACTATATTGACCGATCAAGATCTGTGGATGAAATAAGCAATCTCAAAAGAATTGTCATCAACAAAACATAGTTTCTGCATATGGCACATCACTTTTAAGTTTAGTTCTTGGTTTAATGCTATACTTCG